>CAJHNH020003698.1:0-10000 GCA_905116865.2 Candidula unifasciata
CTCTCGACACATCGTGTGTTTGTTGGCCGCCAGAAGCTCACCGTAGTTACATTAATTACCAGTGTAAGATCAAATTGTCTATGTGTTGAGGTGCTTTGCATGGTTTTCACGATTACACAGTGGTAAGCATAAAGGCCGTGCAACAAGTGACAGCACGAGCTACTTGGGTGCTAGTCGAGCAAGCGACTTGAAGCCCGAGCTGGACTCGTGGTCAGTTGATCACCAGAAGTCGTGGGAGACGGTTGCAGTTATTTGAAGATGTATTCTTGATGTCGCGCGAATGACTAGTTTTGAATATGTCGTGAGCGATAGAAGTGTAAATATTTGTGGAAGCTGTGGAGCAAATGTAATTGAATAAACTGACAGCATGTACGAGGAAGCTGACTGGCGTTCGTGTTATGAAGCCTAGACGTTCGAGCAGTGCAAGTTATGTCGCAACTATCATAGAGAGTGAATCGTGGCAAGAGGAAATACGTCGGAGACCAAAGGTGAACGAGTGACGTCGGCCTAAACAAGGTTCATTCCAAGTTAAGCAACGCATCATTCCAGTTTATACATTTCGTCTGCTAATAAAGGAGTGGTTTGTTGATTTTGATTGTTTTTGCTTTAGCCAGTCTCAAAAGTCGCCTGTTCAATGTGTGATATGCCACAAGCAAAGCACTGTCTGTGTCAGTTACGTGTCCGGAATTAGGCAGATGACGTCCTATGAAAAAGTGGGCTCTTTCCTCTTGACTGGTCTCGACACCCTAGAAGAATCACTGAGCTGTGTATTTAGCCATTTGGGTATGTGTTACACGACTCTATTTCCATGCTGTCTCTCCACGACCGACGTGAGTCAACTGGCACTTATATGTAAATTAGTAAAAACAATTGGATTTCGTGTACGGAGAAACGAGCTGTTTAATAGGTAGGGTTGGGATAGGAGTTGTCTTGTTCCTCACTACTAGAACAGCCGCACAGAATGGTTTGGCCAACAGCTGTTTTTAGTCGGTCTTGCAGACGCTGCATGGCGTCATCACCTCTATAAGTCAGTTGTGCAATGTATTGTTTGTGTCCAAATTATTTAAAATAATTCAGTTTGCCAGCGATGAAAAAGCCACACTGGACTGTGATAACTGGTTTGGCATGGAAAAATATGATGTTCTATTCCTGAGGTAAATTCAAGGTCAAGCAGAGATTAAGGAAATTATTACATTTTGGAGGTGGCTACACTGAACAGTAATAAACACACTCCTAACTTTCAGCTTTCAAGGTCACTTCTGTTCTAGTAATTGTAAGGTCTTATTAACCACCCCACGTATGTTTAATGCTCTTGTTACCCGGCTGACTGTCTGCATTGGAATATTGTGTGTCGTGTAAATATTTATTTACTAAATTCATTGACAGGTCGTAATCTAGCACTGAAAGAGAACACAACCCAGAGTTCTGATTTTTCTCACATAATTGGAAACACCACTGTCATTTTCACGTCAGACCTAGCTGTGGACGGCAATAGAGAACCAGGATTTTTTGACGGCATGACTTGCACGCACACTGACTTATTACAAACAGCGCCCCAACTCACGTGGAATCTGACACTGTCAAAGCCACGTCGAGTCAACAGATATCTCATTTTCAACCGAAGCGGTGGTAAGCACATAGACTACATTAGCGCTGAAATATAAGGGGAAAAAAGGAGGGGGGGGGGGTTAATAAGCTAACTAAACAATTTTTACACGAGTTTAGCAACCACGTCCCCCCCCCCCTCCCCCGGCACCCCTCCCCTGTCCATACTATTTGGTAAGTGGGCTAAGCAGCCCTTTGCTAACCATGTATGACAGTTCTCTGTAAAGGTATATTGTGATGTATTTTATGTCGCTAGCTCCCCGTGTGGGTTCAGAGGCCCTGTTTTAGGGAACAACATGAAAAGACCCACTGCCTACCAAAAAGCAGGTTGTAAGAGTCGATTTATTGGGAGCTTTCTCTAAAGTCTAAGTGCATCTGCTGGAGAGGGAAGAAACCAACAGTCTGCATACAAATAAGTCAGATCTGTAAAACGATTACACACGCAACAGTCAGGTCTGGAATAGGACTGCAGTATAGAAGTGGAGGAACAACCAGAACTTTCTGCCAACGATTACAGCTGGTGAACACAAAGAAGATATTACTACATGCATATTGTTGAATGTGTTTACCTGTCTGTAAGGCCTAACAATATTATGCCTTTAAACAGCATGTAGGTCCACATTTTGTTGTACCAGTTTGTAAGGCTTGTGCGGAGAGCTGCATGGAACAGGCGGTTTGTTTGATCAACATCCTCTTTCCCCATACTCACACCTCACGTACGGTTGTCTTTGTGTCTAGTCACTCTGATTTCTCCCCCAAAACTTAAGCACGTCTTTCTGCTCTCTTTCTCTAGAACACCTCTGATGTATCAGTAGAGTACACAGGCCTCTTCTGTGGTGGGTTTCGTAAAGCTGCGGTGGGTTGGTTCGGTCACAGCTGCAGACTATTTGGCAGCAGACTGTCTTGCGTTGTTTTCGACAGTGGTATCGAGAGCTGATTGTTGAGTGAGCTGTGGCGAACTATTGAATATAAAATGTGCCGACCACAACCGCCAAAATCTGCTGGTATTGGTACTGCTACATTCTGTAAAGGATACGCAACAAAATATTATAGTGATCACTGGCTTCTTCAAAGTGTCCTTATTAAACAAAATGTTAAGGAACATTTTTAGTTTCATTTGGGGAATCGGGTGTATGATGCTGGAAATATCTTTTTTTTTTAAATTTTTTTTAAATTTTTTTTTTTAATATATATATATGATTTTAAATATGTTAGTTGGTTAGTCGACAGATTATCCTCATTGCTCGTCGAACCATTCGATCCATACGTTCTCCGATCTCTTCCTTCGTAAAACCTGCAACGAGTAGCGGCTCACAACACCAGTTCAGTGTTATTTATTTATTTTTTTTCGGCTTCCTGCATAGGGCGATTGTCTGGCCACACATATTTTTTTAATGCTGAATTTTGCAGTCTAGTCTTGGTTGCAGATTTAGACATCACTTGGTTCTACTTCTCGTAGAGCATGCAGAATATCAGCATGGTCCTTGGCTCGTCCGACGCCCCCCCCCCCCCTTTTCTTCCCCACAGTAACTTTCCCTGCAAGCCGATATGAAACTGATATGTGTCAGTCCCGACCGATTTAGAGACTCTAGTTACTGTCCTTGTATCCAGCCCTTCTCAATATTTCTGCATGATCTTTGAATCACTGAAATGGCTTTAACGGGAAAAAGTCTGTGTCTCCAGCCATTTTATTGTATTGGTCACTGGCATGACCTCCTTAGTCAGACAACCTGTCACGGCAACAGGACCAAACTCTTGCTTCACAGTTCTATCTCCATCCTGAGCCATAAAAGTTAAAGGCTTCTCACATGGCGAATTACAAGCCCATCTGTGTAAATTACAACATGCCGCTGCAGAGAATTTATTAAACTGTTATATACAAATCAACACACATTGGGTGATGCATTCAACATTACGCTATTTTGCTTTTGCCTCAACAGATTTTTTTAGGACCCATTTTAGGCTTTGTCGATCTGGGATAACAGGCATCTTTTTTTTTATTTTTTTTTTTTTTTTATTTCTAAAACCTCGAGATCAACAAGCGACGGTGCAAGGAATTAAACAGAGAGCCATCACCAAATAAGTCAGCTGCAGTGTCTTACAGAAATTATTTCTCTCTCTCTCTCTCTTGTTTTCTCTCTTCATCTATTCTCTCCTATTCTCTCTCTCTCTCTCTCTCTCTCTCTCTCTATATATATATATATATATATATATATATATATATATATATATATATATATATCTTTCTCTCTCTCTCATATGAATATATTATAAGTACGCGTGTTACCTAAAAACCCTAGCCCAGTAATAATTACTAAAAAGAGAAAATCTTCTATAGCGACTTAAATTGCATTGATTTGTTCAAATAATTTCTCTGCTTCTTCTGCTTCTTCTGCTTCTTCTTCTTCTTCTTCTTCTTCTTCTTCTTCTTCTTCTTCTTCTTCTTCTTCTTCTTCTTCTTCTTCTTCTTCTTCTTCTTCTTCTATTTCTTCTTCTTCTTCTTCTTCTTCTTCTTCTTCTTCTTCTTCTTCTTCTTCTTCTTCTTCTTCTGCTTCTTCTGCTTCTTCTGCTTCTTCTTCTTCTTCTTCTTCTTCTTCTTCTTCTTCTTCTTCTTCTTCTTCTTCTTCTTCTTCTTCTTCTTCTTCTTCCTCTTCTTTTACGATTTCGCCTTTGCTTTCACTAGTTGTAAACTCTGTCGGAATATTTTGGATGTTTGTCTATCACTTGTCTTTATTCTTGCTCCATAACCCGCGTGCACATCCGTTTTACTTAGCTGTCCTCTTTGTATCCAGGTGTTTAGTTCTTTGCTTCTCGAAGGATGCCCTCAATAAATCGACTCTTACGACATGATTGTTAGGGAGACAGTGGGTCTATTCTTTGGTTTTTTTTTTTTTTTAATTTTCTTACCATGCTTACCTGGACCACACACTCTGTAATTTTAGAAATCGGGACATATAACTAATAAGCACCTACTTCTATTATCTAAAGCAATAATACTTTTTTTTTTAAATTCCAGCAGGTGTGTCTGGACGACTCCGGGGATTTAAACTGGAAAGTTTTAGTGGCTCAGAGCAATCAGTCTTTCTGTATCAAGACACCGATCCAAACACGCAATTGATTTACACAATCATCCACAAGGATCTACCTGTTCAGAGGGTAGCTGTTTTGATTAACATCACATCAACGGCTCTGTCCCTATGTGAGGTTGAGGTTTATGGAGGTATGTATGATTTCACGCTTCAGTAAAACTCTTTAAAGACTTTTCGCCAGTACACTAGCGATGAATGTATCTCTAATGGACCATCGACAGTATACTGGCGTATCATAGAGACACTCTAATTTTATTCCGTTTGTGGGGGAAACGAACTTTTATAAAGACGTTTTTGAACAATTATGATTATCAATGGGAAGTCGTTTCGTTTGCGACGTTCATATTGGTCGGTGCAACAATTGTTTTTTTTTTTTAAATATCTCGATGGGATAGCATTTTTACGTGATTTTTCTATGCTAAATGATAAGTGAAAAGGTCTAGAACTGTTCATACTGCTCTGTCTTTGATGAATCTCTTCCAGATGGTGACACCAGTCTAGATATTATGATTGATATCTAAGTGACAAACCTGTTGGTGATGATTTAATTTAGAATATGAAACTGAACAAAATATTTCAATACGGTCTCAGATGTTTTCCCGATTTTCGGTTATTGTGAAATTCGACACGTCATAATAAAATGATCATCTAAATCCACCTGAACGCAAGTGACAGGATGTTTAGTTAATTATTACTGTGGTGATCTGTTGCCGAAAGTGCTAAGAGCTTAAATTTTAAATAATAATAAAAAAAAAAAAACGGCTTGTAGTGTTTGAACGCAGGACTATTCTATTGAGAGGCAGACGTGATACCAACTACACTAGAAATTCATATGAGAATGGATCTGAAAATAGGACCAGTATTGTACACTTTGATAGACAGACACATTTATGTCAGTTGTATAGTATATTAAAAACATTAACAATAATATTAATTATCATGTCAGAACGTGACCATATCTTCATTTTGATTACTGGGGATTCATTTCAAATGCAGTCGATGTAGATAGGTGGGTCATATGATCAGTCTTGCCCACAGCCAGAAGTACACGTGTCCGCCGGCGTGCCTCGAAGATAACCCAGCACATATTTCACACGCTTTAAAGTAGTCCTTACTATTACTCCTTTAAAGAAACTCCATTAATTCTTCATTAACATCAATTACCCATTTTCTTGTTATATTGTATTAAAAAAAAAAAAAAAACCAATAAGTAGACTAACGCAAAACCAGTAATTTATTTCAGGGCAAAAACAATTACCATTCACCGACCATGCTTCTATGGTAACAAAGCAACAGGATAACGTAAATGCATCTAAATACACCTAAAAAACGTGATATATGTTTTCATTGTATGTAAATGTGTCAGTTTGATCAGATTTATGTAATGCATATTGCGATTTCCCTCCCGATAATTACGGCTCTTAGCAATTTATTAGAAAAGTCGAAGACGAGTTAGCTCGTCCTTAGCAGTGAGGGCACAGAAAAGGGAAGACAAGTTAGCTCGTCCGTAGCAGTTTACCGGGCAGACGAGTTATCTCGTCCATAGCAGCGAAAGGGAGTTTAGATTTATTCTGCATTAATTTATCTTTAGTGTTGTATATTATATGTCCCGATACAGCCAATACTTTTTCTTTAGGGAAGTTCTAGCTTTGTCGTGTGTAGTAAAAAAATTCCGCTCAATATTAATGCTGTCCAAACCCCAGAAGAAAAATAAATTGGTACTGAAAGAGTTATTTTAAATGTGTGTATTGTTTTAGTAATAGTTAGTTTTTAATTAGGGATAATGTAATACTGGTAATTTATCACAGCTCAGTATACGAGGGGAATTAAATAAGTAAGTCACAAAACCAAAGACGATAGCAACTTCAAAATAGGTAATGTTTACACATGCACTGCCCCTTTTTTCTTAAACATAATTTCCACCAACATTGAAGCACTTCTTCCATCGTTTCATCAGTTATCCAAAACCTGCTGCATAAAACTGCGTGCTCTAATTTTTAAATCATATGTTTACTTCACATTCAACTTATGCGTCATTCTCGAAATGTCTCCGCCAAGGCAGAGGGCCGATACCACCTCCCAAAAATACTTCAAAAAATTTAAAATATCCCAATTAAGTTACCACCCCATGCTCGCTTTAAAGCCTAAGAAGTATGAATGAAATTGGTAAATGAAGAAACAAAACAGTCTGACTCAATCGCCCTTATGAACTCATCAATAAAGACTATTAATTCTTATTCCGAAGAATGAGTACATGTTTATACTGATGGATCTGCATTCAAAGCTTCTAATAAAGGAGGTTACCGAATCTACATATGTTATCCTGATGGATTTGTTGAAGATATTTTTAATGCATGCGGTCAATTCTGCGCAAATAATGAAGCCGGCATAATTGCGCTAGAAACAGCAGAATACCACCTAAAGACTGCAATGGATGTTACCCTTCAAAGGTCCACAATATTGTAATATTTACCGATTCAGCGTCTGCTCTTCAAGCTCTGGAGGGCAGCGAACGTTGCAGAATTGACATATAATTCCAGGTTACTCCGGCGCACACCTAATAATGATAGAGCTAACAGACTGGCAGAAAGTAAAAAGTAGCAGCACAAGGACAAAAACCTATAGCGACAACCCTGCAGACAGCAAAAACACTTATAAGAGCTATAAACAAAGAGAATTAGTCATGGGAGATACTCGAAGAGAGGTTTATTGATTCATGGCTACTAGCCCTGATCCTTAACGACAACATTATCCATCTAATAAGAAGAATAATCAGAACCTAACACGCACGAGTCTTTTTCTGGGACATTCTGACCCACTCCTCTTCTCGCCTAATCTTATCAAACGTGCACACATCTGATTGTGTCTTCAGCTTGCACCATCCTAACCTTCCTCTTTTCAGTCTGTGACCTTAAACTCTGTATAGGGCTTCATGCAGTAGATGTTTCTAATCTGCAGCTGCTCTGGTCTGGAGACACACAAAACACAACGGACCTGGAGAAAACAACCTCATTTATTCACAGATATAGTTATCCGATGAACATTTTTGCAGTCAAATATAACACAAACTGAGCATAATCATAAGGAACGTAGAAAATCAGTTACGGATAATCTATGGAATACGATTAATATTTGTTGTGTGGATGATATACAAAAATATTGCAGAAAACAAAAGACACTGCACTGAGGTAAGATGGATTTTGTTATGCTTACATGGGGGGGGGGGGGGGGGATGGGAATGATGAAGACTTTTTCTACTTCAACGAGAGCACCAGTATGGCGTCAACACTCTAGACGTTCGTGCACTGATGTGGAACACTTCTTTCAAAAAATAGGCAAAGATTATTCCAGATTCAGCTGTTTCAGGATTATCACTCTTAAAAATGCTTTTGGCATGGTGCTTGAGAAGATTATTGCTGTTAAACGGCAGGCTATTTCATTATAGAAACGAAAGAGCTCCTGCCAAAAGGTTTGGTTAGTTACCGGTTTGGGAAGATAACTGGTCAGATGCAGCGACTTTTGCTTTTGATGTTTATGAAGGGTTCTAGAATAGACAGGGGATAGTTGTGGCAGCATCTAATCATGAAAATGCCCTGATATGACATTTTTATTTTAGCATTCATGGAGAGGGGTCTGTGTCCCTGGTTGGTGAGCGGGATAGCACTTGTCTGAATTCACTTAAAGTCGCCCTCTACATAGGTACATGGACCTAAGAAGCCTGCGATATTTACCCGGGTTTACTCCAGGGTTCATCAATTTCAGCAGTTGTCTTCAGTGTTATGCAAGCATATTGACAGTGGAGCCACAGGCAAAATACAACCAAAGAATTACAGGCAAATATAGAAAAAGTTACTGAGTGGTATGCAGAAATGGGTACTGTCATCAAACCCAAAAAAGTGTCTTTATGTCTGTCTGTTTGTCTGTGTGTCTGTGTGTCTGTCTGTCTGTATGTCTGTCTGTCTCTCTATCCCTCTGTCTCGCTCTTCTTCTGACATTATTTCATTCGTTCATTCTTTTTCCTGTTGTGCCAATTTATGTCACACACGGCACAAAGTATATTCATCCATTCAGTTTTATCGAGTGCATTCAGTTTAATATCATCGATGGAATCATGTCCAGCAGCTTTGGCCTTTCTCATCAACTTTCGTCTTAGGGTTTCTTTTAGGCATCCTTGCCTCTTTAATCCCTTTATTTCCTATTTTAATGTGTGTTTGGTTATTCTCTGCTGGTTTATTTTCAGGATTTGTCCATCATAGCGCCATATGATTCGTCTTAAAGCTGTTGGTACTCAGTTTTTGCCTATATATTCCTCTTTTTTTTCCCACTTCTTTTGAATACTCATATTTTTGTCTCAGATGTCTGTTTTCGCATTTAACTTTTATTATGTCATGTGTAGTTCTGCATCTTATATTCTTTTTTAGGTTACTGGAATTCGAAAACTTACTGCCACTCCTAAAGCCCAACACCCTACCCCGCCTTATGACTCTGCAACCTTCCCGTTTGTTTGCAGACTCCCTCTGTGACAATCAGCACTACGGACATGAGTGTGAGAGCGAGTGTCATTGTTCAAGCAATACATCCTGTTTGGTGAACTCTGGCTGGTGTCCAAATGGCTGTGATAAAGGCTACACAGGAAAAACATGCGACATCGGTAGGTACTGGCCATCACGTTTGCGTAAATTAATCCATGTCATTGCCTACATTTCTGAGCATTTTGTTCCAGCATAGCTCCGGGTTATTGCTTACATGTCTGACCATTTATAAACACAATGTATGCATATTCGCGTGCAGAAACCGTGTTTACAGTTGATAACTACGAATCGACACGACGGCGTGATGCGTATACACAATTTTCTTGGTAGACACTGAAATTAATACTACAGACACCTTTTTTTTTAAATTTTCAATTAAAAAAATAAATGCATTTAGGTTTGCGGTAATCTCTAGACATGAATTAGTCACTATTTTGAGAACCCAACGACAAACGCGTAAAAAAATGGTTTTAAAGCATGGTGTCTCCCAATAGCGAGTACTGTCATTGGTGATGTTCCTAACAATCATACAAGACATTAAATAATATTTGCCAGCTTAAGTTCACATATCGTAAATTGCGATTCAGTTATAGAAACGACAAACGCGTAAAAAAATGGTTTTAAAGCATGGTGTCTCCCAATAGCGAGTACTGTCATTGGTGATGTTCCTAACAATCATACAAGACATTAAATAATATTTGCCAGCTTAAGTTCACATATCGTAAATTGCGATTCAGTTATAGAAACTTGTGAAACACATATTGGTACAGCTAA
>CAJHNH020003698.1:15000-25000 GCA_905116865.2 Candidula unifasciata
TGCTCCACTCTAGCAAGGTAATGGTGGGTTAAGCAATAAATAATAGCGGCTATTTAAACTGGCTGGAAGGTAGTGCTGAAGAAATGAACGCATGTAGAATATGTATTACGCCAGAAAGAAGTAAACGCTAATGCAGCGGTTTTCAACCTACCGGTCGCAACCCTTTTTTTTTTGTGTGTGGGTCAAACAACTCTATCAAAGGGGTCGCCTAAGACGATCGGAAAACATATATTTGCTCAAGTTATGAAGGACAATAATTGTTTGGGAGTCGCTACAACATGAGGAATCTGTATTAGAAGGTCGCGGCATTAGAAAGGTTGAGAATCACTGCCTCAGTGGAACATTTAACGCAAGAGGAACAATTTAACAACAGTGGAACGCTTCACACACTAGGAACAACTGGCATCTCAAGAGGAACAGCTTTACACAATGCTGTACCCAGCCCCCTACCCCTCGCCCCCTTCCCCTCATTAGTTTCCGTAGAAAGTATAAATTAATGAAGATACAGGTGAGTGCAGTGGACCTGGCTCTATGAAACAGTACCCATTCACTAAGCACAATCAGTGACTAAGAAGGTCAAGAACGGGAAAGAAAGAGAGAGAGATAGATAGATAGAGAGTAAGAGAGAGAGAGAGAGAGAGAGAGAGAGAGAGAGAGAGAGAGAGAGAGAGAGAGATAGCAGCAGCATATGGCTGTTTCTGCGGATGCCTTTGTCGACAGAGGCCAGACTTTGCAGAATCAATCTCCTTTTCTCTCTCTCTCTCTCTCTCTCTCTCTCTCTCTCTCTCTCTCTCTCTCTCTCTCTCTGTGTGTGTGTGTGTGTGTGTGCTGTTTTGTTGTGTATGGTGCGTGTTTACTGGTGGATTGGGCCTTGTGGGTGTGTGTGCTTTTTTGTGTGATTTTTTGTTGTTGTTTTGCAAATTAGGTTATCTTCATTGGGTAATGTCTGATCAGTGAATACATGGGGATGTACATTTACTGTGTATTTATATATACCTTGTTTATTAATTTTTAGTTTTTACACAAGTGACGTTTTAAATATATAATGCTTTGGATGCAGTTTTAGACCATTGGGATGTGGTCAACACGACAGGGACTGCTTTTACTTCCCATGCCATTACCGGCTACACATTTTTGCCTGTGATCAGGTATGCAGCAAAGTTAATTTAAAGAAAAAAAAATTATCAATCAAACGGGTTTGAACCCAGGACTGTCGGGCCGGCACACCAGCGTCAAGAATTTACAGTACTGCAGGTTAAATGCATTAAAAAAATGTATATTTAATTTATGAAGACAAAAAAAATAAATGCCACATTGTTTGGTTCGCATTTTGTGGATTGCATATATCGTTTAATAAATTGATATTTATATTTATATATAATTCTTATATTGGTTTGTGTTCCTGTTAAAAAACATTTAAAACGAGGAAATATTGTTTGATCTCTGTGATCATGTGATCATGTGATCATGGTTGTATGCAAGGGCGACACTTATTGTTTGTGTGCTAGCACTGACAGTGCTAGTCAGTCAAAGCACAGGAGCAATGGTCTTCTTCATCTCATTCTGTAGTCGTTACCTCATCGATGGCCCGGGGGGGGGAGGGGGGCGAGGAAGGGTGTGATTATTGTGTGGTGTATGTGTGTGTGAGAGAGAGAGAGAGAGAGAGAAGAGAGAGAGAAAGAGAGAAAGAGAGAGAGAGAGAGCGAATGTGTGTGCATGTGTTATTTCTCATGCATTGTATACGTTTTATTAACATTTTGTCCCAAGCAACGCATCATACGTTCACAGATGCCTACCTAGAAGCCCAATAAACGCATTACGACGACTGCATGTATCTATTTATTACCCCTTGGACCTGTAATTCTAAAGCCACTGGGATTCAAGTAGTTAATTATCTTTGCATTTGTTCTTGCTGTCGTTTTTCATCCCTAACGTAACCTTTACCCTGCCCTGTTGTCCTTACATATAATTTTGTATATAGTTTTAAAACTAATACTAAACTTAACATTAAAAAAATTATCATGTCAAATCATTAATGACTAAACAAGTTCCATTGGACCAAGAGGTGAAGAAAAGTCGCTGTCGTTGCATAGGACACACACACGTTGAGAAAAACCTGAGAACAATATAACTATAATGTTTTTGCATTGGAACACACAGAGGCATAGAAATAGAGGAAGACCAAACACACATAGAAGCGAGCATTGTCCACGGATATCTCTACAGTATATTATAGTTTAAAATACGTTACATTTGATACTTCCCCTAGTGCCTAGGGGTTCGTAGCGAAAAACCAGTGGAAAATATTTAGTGCAAGACAGCCTAGCATACGACACCACAACGTCTAGCATGAGAATAGAGGTGGAGACGCTAACTTAAGCTCTCCGGTGGCTAGATGACAAAATGCATGCACTTATCGTAATTGTAACAGACTCTAAAAGTATACTGAGAAAGGTGAAAGACAGGGATGCTTCGAGCAGAGTGGCAAGCTTCACTGGAAAGATCACAAGTAGTTAGCATACTTTATAATTCCTTATAATTCTTTAAAAAAAATAAAAATGGACATACAAGACACTACCATACTTTAAGCAGCAACTACAGACTTGGATAAGCAAAGCAATCAAAAATGATAATCCCACATGAGTACTTGTTATGAATAAGATAAATCAAATTTTATTCAGACTTCATTTGCTGCTTAAGATGGGGACGGAGCTCTTATCGGGGTGTCCCGTGTGCTGTAATATCGATTTCTAATTCAATATTAAACATTCACTTTCTTTTTTTAAACTTTCAAGATTTGTTTTTTCATTGCGTATTTATTGAACTTTTCATTGATAATTTATAGGATTATTCTGTGAGTTCTTTACTGATTTAGTCTTTGTTTTCTCATTTTATTCTTTTTAAATAATAATTTACCGAACATAAAAGGAATGTGTATTTAATACTATTCGAAAACAGCTTGGTAGAACCCATCTGTTATTTTTTGACATTTGTTAATCATCCTGTGATAGCTTAGGAATTGTTTACATGAGTAATTGTGACAAAGTATGAGTGGCAAAATTACTGACAGGAACGTGTGTAAACCTGAGATAATAGTCCAAAAGGTAGCCAAAGAAAAATAGTAAACCAACACAGAACTGGTGTTGTCAGTCGCCACACGCTAAAGGATATACTGAAGATGGGATCGAGCGTTCTAAAATTGTCTGTTGTGCAGTTAGGATAATATGTCCATTAACTAACTAACTAATACTCAAGTGAGGTAACAATGCTGAAGTGGTTAAAATCAAACGTCGCAGAAATGATTAACCTTGATAAAGAGTTACATTTACTATGTGAAGCAATAAGACATTTTTAGTTCAAGAAAGACAGAAAGAACAACGAACCAATGAGGAATGGAGAGAAAACAAGGAGACATACAGATAGGGTAAGAAATTGGGCTCGTTAAAGAACATAAACTAGAGTTATCTCAACAACAAAAAACCCGCATTGACAACAACAACAACAAAACTAAAAGAAAATGTATGTTGATAACAAAAATATTTAAACACACACACACACACACACACACACACACACACACACACAAAACTGCAGAATTTAAAGAAAGTTCGGTCATGTTTTTAACAACAATAACTAATAGAAACAAAATAAGTAGATCGAGAAAAAAGTTTGCAGTCAGACAATACGACAAGATCTTGATACACAGTCCATACAAACCCTTGTGCATCAGACACAGATACGATGATTTGGACAGAATGAAGAAATGGAGAAAATCGATCACCATGGCAGACATGGGGAGCTAGGAACCAGGTAACTAGACCTCTAGGGCGACCCAGGATCCGCTTGGAAGACATCTAAAAGTCCATAAGGGGCAGACGACTGAAATGGAATACAGCCAGAAAGAAAACTTCTGGCAGAGACATCCGGTGATCTCTCAGGCAAACCTTTACACCCCAAGGTAGAAAAGAATTTACAAAGTAAGAAAAAGTGCTGGCATAACCAGACCTTTCCTCGCCCCCCTCCCCCACCCCCCCACCCCCGACCTCTCAATCTATTTATTTTAGTAGTGGGTAATGTTGTTTATGAGTCTGCCGGAGCCAGCTTCAGCTCCTGTTTGCACCTTTCAGCACCTTGGCAGGACCGTTGACACCGGACCCTTGCAATGACTAAAGCTGTCTACAATGCCAGACCCTGCAGTGGCCGTGCGCATTTTTTGAGAAAAAGAAAAGCAATTTAAACGAAAGACAAAAGGTTGCGTGTGTCAAAGTCTTCGCGCCAGCGTGTCAGCTGAGAGGATTTGCGGGTCATCGAGGGGTCAAGACTGACATATTTATATTAAAGTTAGCGCTTTTGTTATCTCGGGAATAAATATCGGTTATGTTATAACAATCGACGTCACTGCACATAGGGCATTCTCATGCGTGCTCAGTCCTCCCATGCAGCAGCCACTCCAAAGTAGTTCTAGAAATTGTTCCCAGGTGCACTCGTTATATTGTCTCCTATCTCGACCTCGAAGATGGCATAGACGTGTTTCACCATGCTTTACTCTCACGTGACGCAATAGTGTTAGTGCCTGGGTCTCATTATCCTCTGACCAAGTCCGTACAGCATCTGCTCTGTCCATGCTTCTTCCCACATGCCTTAGTGCAGTGCTTGCCAGTTTTTCCGCTCACTCATTTCCCCTTTACACCCCAGAAGCAGGTGTGAAGATCCATGTGAAGGAGGTTAAGCGCGATTTTTGAATGCTTTCTACCCATTCAGAGCACATAACACTTGTTGCTATCTTTTAGAGCATGTTCATTGTGTCTTCTTCTTCTTCTTCTTCTTCTTCTTCTGCATTCGACATCAGTCATGCTAAACATTGAGTCCCGTCTGGGTCACAAATGGGATTGTGCGTTTAAGGACGCCATCGGTTCCCCATAGCTTCTTTTTCAATGTGGCTCCCTTGGGCCAGATCCACAGTCTTTGCTGGGAGAGATAAGGGCAGTAGTGTAGTATGTGCCTACGGGTCTGTCTTTCTGCTCCACAATCACAGCAGATTCTTTTATGCCTATCATGTACAGGTGTGCTCGAAGACCACAGTGTCCAGTCCGAAGTCTAAAAATTGTTGTTTTTTCTTTTCTTTTGAGTTTGTTTATGCTGTCACTCTCTGGTCTGTAATCTCCATTCTGCCTTCTCCACTCCCGCTTGAAAAACTGCTTTAGCGTTGTTTTGGTTTCCTTGTAGCTGTGTGGTGGATGAGGTTGTCGAAGATTACTCCCAGCTTTTGCCAACTCATCTGCTCTCTCATTTCCTTGAATACCATAGTGGGCTGGTGTCCACTGCAAGACCAGTTCTGCTTCCTTGGAGTAAGCCAATGTTGGTCCTTAGATCTGCAATTAGTTTGTATTGTTTTTTTTTTTTTTGCTTGATAGATAGCTAGATGGATAGATAGATAGATGGATAGATAGATAGATAGATAGATAGATAGATAGATAGATAGATAGATAGATAGATAGATAGATAGATAGATAGATAGATAGAAGATAGATAGATAGATAGATAGATAGATAGATAGATAGATAGATAGATAGATAGATAGATAGATAGATAGATAGATAGATAGATAGATAGATAGATAGATAGATAGATAGATAGATAGATAGATAGATAGATAGATAGATAGATAGATAGATAGATAGATAGATAGATAGATAGATAGATAGATAGATAGATAGATAGATAGATAGATAGATAGATAGATAGATATATAGATAGATAGATAGATAGATAGATAGATAGCTAGATAGCTCGCTAGATAGATAGATAGATAGATAGATAGATAGATAGATAGATAGATAGATAGATAGATAGATAGATAGATAGATAGATAGATAGATAGATAGATAGATAGATAGATAGAGATAGATAGATAGATAGATAGATAGATAGATAGATAGATAGATAGATAGATAGATAGATAGATAGATAGATAGATAGATAGATAGATAGCTAGATTAGATAGATAGATAGATAGATAGATAGATAGATAGATAGATAGATAGATAGATAGATAGATAGATAGATGATTGACAGACGGACGGGGAATGAATGAATAGATTGATGGGAAGATAGATTAATGCATAGACACATTTCTGGGGAAGGGAGGGTGGGGGGAGAAGTACATCAAAAGCGGGGCACATATATTTTTCAAATAATCAAGTAGAAATAAGTTGCTCATATCCGCAACCCCACTACAAGCGGCCTACCGTCGTCCTGTTTTGGGGACAGGAAGTGTGCCTAAAATTCATGAACCCTGAGACTCTGGTTTGTACATCTTGTCTCAACTCTTCTAAATGTGCAGTTACCTTCATATATGTCCCGGGGTATACAGGTGTTGTTGGTAATGAAAGAACTGATTGACTGGCAGGTGCTGCATTAATTAAAGACGGCCGACCCATGGATCACGCAGACATTGTCAATGCCCTTAGAGAGATATAATTTTCGAAGCAACATTACTGCCAAGAATAAGAGAATTGGAAGTAAAGTTCGGCATAACCGAGCATGATAAGCACGCCCGACGCACACGAAGTCTTGTTGTCAGCATAGTACTAGCACTATTAACAACTCGACGCTAATATATATATTAAAGGGGGAATCTGCTGTGAAGATAATCCAACTTATTACTCATAAAACATAACTCATAACTTACATCTTGTTTACGATACAGGTACTGTAGTATAAGAAGTAATACTCACATTATGAATCTATACTTTCTGTATCGTTTTTGACAGTATGAAGGGTTAAAGCAACTTTTCTTTCTTCGCTTGGTAGTGTTTTTGCTCTCTTGCACAAAAACGAGATTTATGCGAATTTATTGAGAGAGTGAAACATTAACATGTAAGATAAACGGTTGATGTAAGAAATGCAGAGAGTGAGCGCTATGGTCGCAGAGAAAGTTACACAGACAGCAATTTATAGCACATGAACAACATGAGATATTATGTCAAAAATAGAAATGAAGATAAAGACAGACGGACAGACAGACACCGGTGTCTTAAGCAATGAACATGCAGACAGACTGGCTGGCTGTGCACAACTCTGTGGAATACTAATGCATGATAATACAGACTTGGTTAGTGCGTTGTGAGAGAGATGTACAGTTGGGATAAACAGATGCATCTCCACAGTCTGGTGAAATTGATGCAGGGGGGAGTGACGAGAGGATCTGGCTGATGCTGGAGGCTCAGAGGAAAGGCAAGACGGACGTTTAATCAGAATGTTACTGGCACCATTAGTATCGAAACTTTTCGCTGGATGCTGGTGAATCGGACGGGGCGCTTACACGAATGCCCCGAGTGCTGTGATGTTGGTTCATGAATCAACATAACTGTCGTGAAATGATAGCCATTACGCATCGGTCTGTAAGGCTGATAACCTGTCTTACCTGTAACCTGCACAAAATTCAAACTTGGACTCGCCCATAATAAATAGTCCCTTATATATATATATATATATAGGCCTTTATTGGACAACATTATTATGTCTACCTTTTCTGGTTGCTTTAACTAAACTCCATTTTTAAATGTATATCTCTTCGATATATATTAAGGAAGTTATTTGAGGTTTCGTGGAAACCGATTTACTCCTTGCTCATGTATACTAGGGACTTCTTTTTTACCAACGCTTGAAGTGCTTAATTTGCGCAATTCTCTCTTGCCGGCTCCAAGCGTCCAGACGTGTCAATCTATGCCTGTATTATTTCATCTTTCAAAGCGATCTGGAATGTCTCAGTTTTTACATGTGCTTGGGTAAGTTAATAATAGTTTACGAGTACCTAAAATGATGTCTGTAAAGTAGTCACTGCTGTAGAGAGATCAGTATCGGCTGTGTGATCACACTTAATTCGACCGTTCTTGATCGCTAGAGAAGCGGATTCGAACGCAGATCTTCCCCTGTACAGACTAAATAGCTTATGCCCTCAATAAACCACCCATACTGGTAAAACTTAATACCCTTACAATTGTGTACGTTTTAAACTAACTATAGAAGTTGTGCATACCAAATGGGGCCAGAATTAGGTCAGGACTGTGTGTGTCCAGTGTATGAGTATGGTTGACCCAGATCAGTGGATGGTAAGACGGGCGGTTGGGAGTGTAAGGAATGCAGGTACTGACAGTAAATATTGGTGTCTGTGTGCAGAGGGAGGGGAGAGAGAGAGTGATATATGTGTTAGAACACTCTATCTATCTTCACTGTATATCTGACTTGCCTTCTCTTGCACTAAACAGACAGATGAATATAGGAGACGTATGTCTCTTGGTCTGGAGAGGCAATCTGAGGAATGAAACAGGAGAGCAGGGGGGAGTAAACAGATGGGGGTTGATGACTGGTGCTTATTCTGTCTTCCTGTCAAGATGTTACCCTCTTGGTGATGACTAATTTTGAGTTATTTTCTTGACAGGATGTACCTTTTGTGAGGAGCTGGCCGAAGTTTCACAGTCCAACCAACACCCACCAACCATCAACCCACCAGAAACCAACTGTTAACCACCAGCTAACACCTGTGAAGGTTCCTGACATCTCCAACATGTGGGAGATGGTACCTCAAACAGCCTACCAGTGCTAGAGCTTAGGGTAGCTCAAGAACAATATATAGTCTACTTGGTGATAGAGACTTGCTAAGTACCAATGCAGTATTGTGTCCTCTATGGTGAGGTACTCTCTGACTATTTGATCCAGTGGAGCAGAATTTCCAGAATCAAAGACAGTCGAATCATCCGGAGCTGAAGGAGGCATCATAGACAGAAAGGATAGAAGCTAAGTCTGATACTCCATAAGCTGTTTTTTCCCCACAGCTCATTTGGTTCCAATGATGACATATAGTCACCTCCAGGACCGGCTGTCTGTATAGTTTCCTTTGGATCTAGACATTAGTTGCTGAGATTCTTTCACTGATAACTGGAATTCACTGCATTATTATATGTAAATCCTTAATATACTGATTACATGCATTCATTTTCATGGCTGACTTAGGTTTCTCTATGTCACCTTTTTAAGTGTCTAGCAGTTGTGTGTATATGTATCTTAACTATATGTGTTAACATGGTTATGATATTGAACTATCATAATCTGGGGGCTTTCTTTAGTAAGTAGTGGGGGTGTCCAGCCAAGTGTGCCTAGAAATATTGTATTTATATACTGATATATTTTGTAGTGCCAATACTTGAGTTGCCCTACTCCAGAGATAAGTTGAGCGTATATTGGCCACGGGGAATCCCTTAGACCAATACGAGCCAAACGACTCAACATAATTATCTCTGAGTGCTGTTGGTTCTGAAGGGGGAATCCTTACATTAGGCACGCGACAGGAGTGATATGTGACAATAACTCAACTGTTTTTTGCGTTTGTTTCTTTGCGTTGCACTCGCTTATAACGTCCACAATATCTATTATGAGAATGGAGATGAAAATATTAAGGTAGGTTTCCTGTTGGCTAGAGACCAACACAGTCCGACAAGTATGTTGGTACCTCTCCGTACAGACGATAGTGTTATGTTGGGTTATAAAGAAGCATAAAACTCACAGCCTACGGAAAACAGCGAGAGTACCTAGCAAGACCGTCCTGTGTAAAGAAAAAACCTTTCGCAATAATTCATAAGATTTCAGGACAATTTTTGAAATCATTTTTTTCTCTTGTATTTCTTCTCAGACGCTATTTTCTCACCCTTTCTGCAATCGTGTATCCCTTCACTGTCATTCACTTTATTATGTGCCTTCTCTGCTCGACACTGTCAGTGGTATTTTGTTCCCAGAAGTCCTTCTGTAACATTCATGTCCGGCTTATACCTATCATTATCCCTGAATGGGTTCCGGGGCACTGCAATATACAAAAAAAAAAAAAAAAAAACTACACTGCCTACCTAAAAGCATGTTATAATAGTCGTCTAATTAAGAACTTCTAAGTCAGAGTGCGTCGGTCTGAAAGGCAAGGAACTAGCAGTTTGCATAAGAGTTATGA
>CAJHNH020003698.1:30000-60161 GCA_905116865.2 Candidula unifasciata
ACAATGTATTGCCTGGTTTATTCCGCGGTTTTCAAAAACAGAGTCTTACGATGAATCTTTAGACCCATGACAGATGCAAACAGCGGGGAATAGAGAAAGAAAAGCAACAACGAAATTCATAATGTTTTCAAATCACTATTGATAACTGGCATCAGGCAAGCTAATAGACTAAGATGGTTGGGGCATAATGAGGAGAATGTCAGATGACAGAGAAGTGAAAGCTGTATACATAAGGGAGATGAATGGCCATAGACCACGAGGCAGACCGAGAAGGACGATGGAGAGATACTGTCCAGACAGATCTGCAAACACTTGGTGTCACCAACCGGAAAGAGAAGGCGAGATAAATGGAGGCGTATGATATCTGCAGCAATGAACTACAAGGGCTCTGAATTCTGAAGAAGAAGGAGATATTCCATGGTATTTTGGCATGTGTATTACTCCAGATTTAATCAAAATTTTATAAAGCACGCAAATGAATCATTTTCACTCAAATACACAGCCTGCATTGCAGGCTAAACTGTGTATCTCCGCACCCAAATTCAAGATTTGCCTAATGATTAGGATGTCAATTTAACATTTATTATAAGTTCTTTCTGTTTACATACAGCAAGAGATGTAGCTCTATAGTAATGCACACAAAATACATTTTTCAATGTGTTGTTTGTTTCCACACTGAACGGATTTGTGTTTCCTTTGAACAACGGTAAGTGGAAACATCAGTTCAGCAAGGTGATTTTAGATTTATCATGAAACATTTATGCCTTGTGTTACAACCATCATAAAACTCAGAACATTTCATAGTTTCGAGTTCATATTGGCTGGAGGCTTAAAAATTAAAGAAACATATCTTTGTATATTGCTTTGTCACTATCTATTGGCGTAAAAAGACCGAATTCACTAAAACATCTAGGAACATCTTTAGGCAGGAACTTGTCAGTCAAGTGCTATGTGGAAGACAGGGAAAGGCCTCAATGCTTGAAAGGGGATGGTATGAGCGAATATATAACAGACAATGATGTACACACTCTACCGGCAAAAGTTTGTTTTCTTCTTTTCCGGCGATGGAGTTTACTCAGGGACTGCTAACAATATGGTTAGTTACGTATCCTTTACAGGACGTTGCAGAACCAACCCCAACAGCGCACTGGCTGTTGTGTGGTTTTTCTAGGCAAATTTACGTCCAGTAGTTTGGCTAACACTATAGCATACCAAAAAAATGTGAAGCTGGAACGCGGGCAAAAGGAAGTCATGCGATTCATTTTAACATGTATATAGTTCATGCCAAAGGTTTGTCCTATTTACTTTGCTGTTCATGCTGGAGAGTCAGTTTTCTTTGTAAGTAATATTACTTCTCTTTTTTTTTATTCGGACAGTTACTGGTAACATCGGAATTAGTACTCCTCAGTTGCTGCTGTAAACGGGGACGGAGCGATTATGGGAGTGTCCCGAACGCTATAATATCAATTCCTAATGCATTGTTTACCATTCTGTTTAGCAGTCGTTTAGTTGGTGTATGTGGTCATTCAGTTAACTTGATTGGGCAATGGACCTTAGTCGCTGGGAAATAGACTTCGTTGAAATAGTCCGTTTTATCTTCAGAAGTCACGTGACTATGGTGAACTTTCGGCAGCCAAAAAAGCACACACCTTGTGTCGGAAGAAACTATTCGCATTTCGTTTGGATTTATTCAGTTTTGTGCTTCATTTTTTGTTGATGTAACTTTGTAGTAACGCACCTGACGAGATACCGCGAATATATGCCCGGCAATAAATTGTGCAATGTATTGTTTGTGTCCGCATTATCTAAATTCAGTACGGGAAAACATTGTTTTGAATATATGCCATTCCCAGACCCCTCTCTCCACTTCCCGGTGCCCTGATTCTCTAAACCCTTCAACCAACAGTGCTTCCATCAACTGCACACGTTTTATGCGAAGCACATAAACGTGCATATGTGTTTGCTACAGGTCCATTTTTTTCTCGCAACAAGAAATTGTTTCGATAATTTAATTCATCGCGTTGACCTGTCCAGGCTGCTAACTTATGGTTTTCCAAGCCATGCGAAGATTTTAAAAATCGTATTATGGACAGCTGAGCAGCGAGTTAGATGCCAAGATTCCCTGTTCAACAACCATAGAATTTATAATTAGGTCACACTTACATTTACACCAGCCTAGTGCAATCTGCACTTATTTGCAGTCTAAAAATGTCTGGCTAATTTCCCTTTGCAACTTATGCTCCTCACTTCCTCTATTGTAACGGATCAGTGCAGGTGTTATTGAGTTATAGACTCGTTCACACAATGCTGACATTTATTATTGTGAGCATGCCCTCATTTTTAGCCTAAGGGAAAATAACAACAACCAAAACGTACAAACACACATGAGGTTCCTTACTTTCTGCTTGTCGTCGTAGACCGATTCTAGAAAAATGTGTGCTTAGGTGCGAGTTTTGACATGCAATTGTGTGTTTCCAAAGAACAGGAAACGTTTACAGTAGGCAAAAGTCAATAAGAATGAAAACACAGACACTTACTGCTAACACAGGTCTTTCCACTTGATCCAGGCTTACATCCCACAGTACAGGCTCCAGTCACATGGTTGCACGGTGGCACGTATGCGTCTTCTGGTGATGCACATGTCTTACTGCACAAAGACTGGCAGTTTTTACCGAACAGTCCAACTCTACATTCTGAAAACAGGATACAAATATATGGAGCCACACAAGGAGTAGAACTAGTCAATCTGACATTATCACAATCAGCAACGACAAGTGAACGAGCCTATATAATATTAGTAATAAAAGTAACAAAAGCAAATGTTATTACTCTTTTTTCCCCTACTATTATATTTTTTTTTCTAGCAGTACCCGGCCACGCGTTGCTGTGGCCCAGAATAGTGACCTGGAAAAGAAAGAAAAAAGGATGTGCAAGTGTCTAATATGGTTAATAAGTAATTGCACAGATACAGAGATTACCCGTGATATGACCTTTGATAATCATGTCGCCGCTATCGCAGGCTAGCTGTCTCTCCCAAAACATAGCGAAGAAATGTGTAAATATTGCAGCCTAGCTATAAACCAAAATACAACGTGCCAGCGGTCCAGTTATGGACTAACAAAAATTAAATCACCTAGCAGTGAATCGAACGCCAGTCACCTGCATGATAGGCGAAATACTTAAAACTACGCTACAAGAAACTCATGTAGTAATGCAAAGTTCAATAAAAAATAATGTCTCATGTTCAGGTCTTTACATGTCCAAATATTCAGTCAGGAGCTGGTCGTGTGCATAACGAGCGTAGATCAGTCAAGATAGGTCAACTCCGCCGCCATTTGCAATGCATCAAAGTATTTTTTTTTAAATACAAAACAAAATAGGGAAAAACATAGTATACTTGAAAACCCAAGCTAAGGTGACCAAAAAACCCAAGCAAAACATAAGCACACACACACACACACACACACACACACACACCCAAAAAAAAAACATGAAAACAAAAGGCCAAGAATTATAAATAGTGTAAAATTCATAGGAACGACACGGACAATGTACTGTTATGTAAGTAAATATTGTGGGGGAAAAGGATATATTAAAACAACAATGTAAACAACGCTGCAAAATGTGAACCCAATGCGTCATATAAATATCTGGATCACGGAGGAAAAGGAACTTATTGGCAGCCCTGCTCAGCAGTAAAAAATTGACAATTAATTAAAAACAAGTCCGGGCCAGGAACAAAACAAAATAATGATTTGATATTTGCTGGAGCTACGTCGTTCATGGTTTGTGCGATTTTCTGACATAAAAACACTCACTGAGTAGAAGGCAACGTTGAGTGAAAATTTGAAATCAATCGGTTCAGTAGTTTCCGAGTCTATAGGGGTAACAGACTCCGAAAATTACCATTTTTATTATTATACATTAACAATAGTAGTAATTTTTATTCTTTTTTTTTTTTTTTAAACCTTCGTTTATTTTAAATTGTTTAATTTTGTTTACTCCACGTCACAATTTTTTTTTTTTTTTTAGTTACGCACGTCACCCCATAGAGATTTGAATACTCTCCTCTTTGTTACGGTTGTGTAGTTCGCTACTCTTAAAAAAAAAACCATAGGCCGAAAATTTTTTGTTTTGCTTTGTTTTTGCCATTTTTTCTGCTTCCCCGTTTCGTTAAGCTTTTATTAGTCACGTTTTGCTAGAACGCCTTGGTATTAGCTTGACTGCAGACACTCCCATATTTTCGCCACTTCTTGGATTCCAACAGTGATAACATAATGATTGCGCAAAATTTAATGGTAGAAAGGAAATGATTGCGAGCTTTATGGTGATGAGGCTGCCCTGGTATATACACACAAACACACACACACATATAACTATGTACGTATATAGATATATCATATTCATCATGTGCCCTGACTACTGGCGTAGACGCTCATGCGTCTCCACAGATCACGATCTATAGTTGACTGGAACAGCTCTCTTAATGAAATCCCTCCATACCATCGTTTTTTAGTCCATCCAGTATCATCTCTCTTGGTCTGCATCTACCCCTTTTTCCACTGGTCTTTCCAGTTGTCACGATGTTCTCCAGTGTCTCTCTTCTCATTATGTGGCCAAAGAAAAGTGTATTTCTCTTTCTTATTGTTGTTTATTGAAATATACTTTTATTTTCCTCTTTAAAGCAATCGTTGTTAATTATTGTGGCCGTTCAAGGTATTCGTAACATTCGTCTCAGAAACCACATCTCTGTTCTTTGTAATATTTTAGCACCCTCTTTTTGACATTAAAAACGAGCGATTTATTGCATTAGATGGCTTTTTTTTTTCACTTTCTGAAATGCAGCTTTCGCTTAAAGTATTCTGCTTTTTATATCTGTCACACATTTTCAACCTGATTATATGATTGTTCCCAGATATTTAAATTTATTGACTTGGTTAAGTCTTTTTCATTCAAGTGAGACATCACAACGTAGAATTATCTTTTTCTTCAATATAACCACTACTTCTGTTTTCCTAATATTCAGTGGAAGTCCTTTCTTAGCACTCTCCATTCCCACAATATCCAGCAGTTGTTGTAAATCAGTTGCATTTTCAGCTATCAAAACTGTATCGCCTGCATAACGCAAATTGTTTATATTTTATCCTCCAACTCTTACACCTGCATTCTCTTTAATTTCCACAGTACATCGCCTGGATCCCAAGGTCGGTGTTCAAATCCACATCCAGCCAGATTTTTTTTAACATAATTTTGTTTCTAGTTCGAGCTATCACTAAATGAGTTACATGAAAGTCCTGGAAAGTAAAGGCGGCCAATGTGATGTTGATTACATCACCCATCATAAGACTGAGTCTAGCCTAACATACTCGATTCGCGTACATTGACATTTACTGTTACACTTAAACTGTAACGCCGGCTGTAATGCGGATTCTGACTGCCCGGTTCACACATCGCTGCTCAACCCTGCGTTAATGTGTACACATGCATTTGCTCGCTTTGTTAACTCAGTTCCCCGTCTGGGTTCTGGGGCCCTATTATAGGAACAACAAAAATAGTCCCACTGCTCACCCAAAAGCACGTCGTAAGAGTCGACTAATTGGGAGCCTTCTTTGAAGTTGTAGTGCATCTACCTGAGAGGCAAGGAACCAACAGGCTGCACGCTAATGAGTCAGATCTGTCAAATAAATGTACATGCAACACTATGGTTTTGAAACAGGACTGCAGTCCAGAAGTGGACGAACAACCAGAACTCTCCGCCGCAATTTAAAGCTCGTGAACGAGAAAAAGAAGATTAAGAAGAAGAATTCAGTAAACTGTTCTTCTTTAGTATCTTTTCGGTTTGCGTTTTCTTGCCTATTACTTTTTTGTTACATTCCTAATTTATGAGTCCATTCTACAATCACTCTTGTGGATTTATCTTTCAATATTCACGCTGAAATGACCAACTCTCCAGTCGAAATCAGTGAATTACTTCTTTACTTCCCACTGAATGGACTGCAAAGAAACGGTTACATTCCGTTGCGTCCACAACTAATCGAATAGCGACCGATCTTCCCAGTCGTTCACAAAATGGGAGCGATTGTGTACATATTCTCGTAGGTGTCATACAATCTAGGTTCATTCAATGAACGGAGTTACATTTATGAATGACTTTGTTACCTCTCTTAAGTTTAGTCCACTTATTATAAAATCGTGCCCTCTTAGCTTCACAAGTCCCCCATAGACAGAAAATGCGATAAGGAAATGTGAAAGACCTAGGGGAAACTAGAGAAGGACAGTACACGAGGTACCATAGGCAGCAAACTGCAGACTGGCATCAATGAGATCATTTGTGAATGCCTAATGTTGCCACAAAGACATTAAGAAGGATATAAATTAGCCTTGACCTAGGACAGTAAACATGTTTAGGGTACCAAATATCAAGAAAGACAACACCTACCGCTATCACAGATCTCTCCATGGTAACCGCTTTTACACCCCTTGATACAGGCTCCAGTCTCATGGTTACATTTTGAAACGTTTTCTTTGCCTGATTTCTCACAATTCCGGCTGCACAACCGCCCGCATTTTTCACCGAACCATCCAGCCCTACATTCTGAAGTTTCCAAATCAAACAGTGTCAGTTTGCAGCCAGTAGACAGGGACAGTCAACCGTAAATTGTCTCTCTTCATCATCATCTTCAATTCATCCCATAACACTTCGTGTCATTAAGTCACCAGTTTCTGTTGACTGATCAGCGTTCTCCACCTTTGGGGGTGACTTGTGATAGACATTATGGTTGCATACCTGAAGCCTGCCCAGTTAGTCAAATTCTGTAACCAGGTTTTTCTTGATCTGCCTCTTGTCCTCTTTTCCTCTACTGAGTATTGTTTTTGAGAGGCCGTTCGATCTATTAACACATCCAATTCATTGCATTTTTCTATCTATATTAATAAAAGTGTTAATTTTCTGAGCTTGTTAACTCTAAACTCGGAAACTACTAAACCGATTGTATTCTTATAAATTTTCACACAATGCGTGATTTTTTGTCATAAAATCGCACAACCCACGAACGACGTAACTCCAGCAATGGTCAAATCATTATTTGTTTCTTTTTCCACCCGGATTTGTTTGGCGATTCGTGTTTTTGACTCGGGTGTATAGGGTTCGAACTTCACGCTTATGATATAACTTTTTTTTTTTTAGTTGCGTAGGGGGGGGTAAGCATTTCGCTTTTTACTCGGGTTGATAGGGTTTCGATTCCCCGCTGAGTGATATAGATTTTTTTCGCGTGGGGGGGGGGGGGTGGGGTGGTAGTAGGGGCCTAACTAGGTGGCTGCTGCGTTTTGTTGTGGTTTATAGCTAGGCTGCAATATCTTTGGGGTTTACAGCTACGACGTGATGCTTAATGTTCAAGTTCACAGGTTATATTCGTTCGCTCTTGAGAGGGCGGTTGGCATGTTGTGTTGTGGTTTACAGCTAGGCTGCGATATCTGTCCTAAAGCCCTCAGTCTTCAGTAGTAGAATTGTAAGGAAAACACCCTTCCCGCGGATGACTGGTGTCCGATTCCCCGCTGGGTGCTAATTTTTCTGTTTCCCCTTAAGGGGCGATTGGCACGTTGTGTTGTGGTTTACAGCTTAGTTGCGACATCTGCGCCTTACGCCTAAAGACATCTGATTTAAGTAAAGTCCAAATTAGCCACCCCCCGAAGCTTCACTCGATCAAAAACTATTCGTTGATGACATAAACTGTTAACGGTCCAGTTGGTTTGGGTCGACACGGATGCCAAGGTTAGTTAAACATCGCCCCTTCGGAGAGGGAGATATGACGAGTGCGGGTTTTTATTACCGCTATTTGTGAGTATAGTGTACTTTTTTTTTAAATCACGGAATATTACTGTGGGTTCCACCAGTGGTTAGATGATGGAGTTTTATGTCGGGGACACACTCAAACAAAACAGTCCGTGGCGACAGCATAAGGCGCCAACTCATCTGGCTACAACGACCTGTACAGACAGTAGTGACCGTTTTGTGTTGTTGTTGTGACGGTGATTGTGGTAGTGGTAGGAGTAGTACTGGTACTCGTTGGGTGATGTGGTAGCTGTTACACTGGCCACATTTACTTCTCAAAACAGATTAATGCTACCCATTTTGTCTGATTTCCAAATGATACAGATAAGTGAATTTTGTCCTGTTTTTACTGGCACAGAAAGGGATAACTGTGGAGTGAGGTGATTGATTCCTTTCCTGATGTCTACTGACCGATACCAACTGTAAAACCCAACGGAAATGTTCTTCTCTTTAAAAAAAAAATGTTGTGTGCCTCGTTAGCCCTTGAAGGGAAGGGGTGGTTGGACGGTGGAGGGAGTTGGCGGGGAGGGGGAGGAGGTAGCACGTTGTTTTTTGTTTCACATAATTTTATATATATATATATATATATATATATATATATATATATATATATATATATATATATATATAATGTGTTTTATGAGATGGCTTTGCTAAATTCAGATGTGCTGAGTTGAAAAGAAAAAAAAAATAAGAAGAGCAGTGCCTTATCTGTCCGCCTGTCGGAGCTTCCCTCCTAGAACAGCTGCCAGCCAAGGCGAAGGGCCTGGTCTGCCCTGCCATAACAAAGTTTTTAGGTTGCATTTTCTCTTCCTAGGCACAATATGGGATGTTGGGTTAGTATACGCTACCAAACATTCAGCGTAACAGAAGACAGGTGGTATCTGACCAAGACCTGACTTCAATATATATATATATATATATATATATATATATATATATATATATATATATATATATATATATATATATATATATATATTTATTTATTTATTTATTTATCAATCATATCAACACTACAATAGTCATTTTCAAGACTCTTGATGGCGTGGAATGGTAAGTTATTTTAAATAGTGCATATAACTTAGTTCTCAAGCTTCCCCTAACAGGAATGCTGATTCAACGTGACGATTCCCTCTCCACTTTTCCCCACCCTTTCCCTAGCAAAGCACGCACTACATGCCAGTTACGTGAGGCGGGGAAAAAAAGGGAGAGGGGGGGGGGTAGGGGAGTTTATCCCCCACTTGCAAAGGAAAGAGGCCAGACCACAACAGTAAGCATTTACAACCGCAGATCAAGAATGACAACCAACTTGTGTTACAGTTTGCTCCAGTGTAGCCAGGCTTACATCCCATGACACAGGAACCAGTCTGACGATCACATGACGAAGTGGTAGAGTTTTCGGTTGTCACACAATGTTGGCTACAGTTTGATATGCAATCCTCGCCAAATGTGTCAGCTTCGCACTCTGAAACATTGCAGTTCACACAGTTTCAGTGTCGAAAATGTTGTCAGTTAATCTGGAGGATGCGTTTATGTCTATTATTATCATATCAGTATCATCATTGTCATCTGCCACTGCTGCTAACGCCGCTGTTACTGTCTTCTTCTTCTTCTTCTTCTTCTTCTTCTTCTTCTTCTTCTTCTTCTTCTTCTTCTTCTTCTTCTTCTTCTTCTTCCTCCTTCTCTTCCCCTTCTTCTTCTTTCTCTTCTTCTTCTTTTTCTTTTTCTTCTTTTTCTTCTTCTTCTTCTTCTTCTTCTTCTTCTTCTTCTTCGTCTTCTTCTTCTTCTTCTTCTTCTTCTTCTTCTTCTTCTTCTTCTTCTTCTTCGTCGTCGTCGTCTTGTTCTTCCAGTGACATTGTTGTTGTGTTTGTTGGGTGTTGAAGATAACAGGCTACACGTTTAATCTGGTTGTGTGTAACTTGCAAGAATTCATTGTTCTATCCTGTAATAATTAATTATCATAATCATGATTATCCCTATAAGTAGATTTATCAATAAGCTACACACATTGATCAACTGGTGCTTGTGCAGAATAACTATAATTATAATATAATCACTAATGTTGAGCTTTCGGAGAAAAGTTTTTAAAAAAAGTCTCACTCGACTATCTGGTGAAAAAAAGCTGCTGGCATTGGATTTGGATAAGACAGACGCTGATAAAACATTAGAAAAATATAGCTAGAATGTCTTTGCACTGGACACACACACACACACACATGGAGAAGAGAGGGAGCTAGATAGCGATGCGGAGGACATGCGGGATAGCTGCATGCGACAGCAAAGTTTAGAGCTAATTGGCGTGAGGGCCTATGCTTCACTGGGGGTTAGAAAGGCAGAATAAGAAGAAACCGAGCACTGAGACCTATACTGGTCTCCCTAATTGTGAGAAAACTGGCTACTCTGCTGCTTATATAATGACAGCTATCACAGGAGCTGATCGTTGTACCTGTAATCCAATTCAGAGTGACGACATATCCATTTTATTTGTAACAAAATATGCAGCGATGATTGGAACGACTTACCGCTTGAACAATTAGCACCGTGGAAGCCAGCAGGACAGAGGACCGGACACCCGCCAGTGGCCACAAAACAGGCTTGATCGTTAGGACAGTAGCATTCAAACTCACACTCACGTCCGTAGTGGTGAGCATCGCAGACGGAATCTGTTTTCATGGTAAAGCGTCTATGTATAGAACGCAAGGTTGGTTATGCGACAAGTCACGTTGACATAAAGTAAGCAGATGTCAGTAGAAGGAGGAAACCAGAGAATCATCATCAGTTGGTAGTTCTTTACAGAACGTTGCTCACTGTAGGGTCAGATTGAAACATCTCTTGTCTCCAGCCCAGTGATCTTGAATAGAGGGGCTGCGTGGTCTCGAAGCATAGTGTCCGCCTCTAGTTTTAGATGTTCCGGCTCCAATCCCCGGTAAGGACTGGGTGAAGACAAGGATGCTTCGAGCAGAGCTTCACTGAAAATGTCACGGGTAGTAAGCATACTATGGATCTTTTATCCAGATGTGGTCTAGGCCCTTTGGGAACGAGTAACGGAATCAGTAGAGTTAGAAGATTATTATAGCCTAGAGAGAATGAGGCATCTGGATGCAACCAGAGTGTCTGGTCGGCTCATTAAACTCAGAGGAAAGGCAAGACCGATATTTAACCACAGTGTAATCGGTACAATCAGTTTTGGAACTCTGCACTGGCTGCTTAAGATGAGGACGGAGCATGCATGGGAATGCCCTGCGTGCTGTGATGTCAAATCTTGACCCAGCTCAACTTAACTCTTAGATAATAATTATGTAACAAAAACAAAAAGGTCACAACTTCTAATTAATTATTTTAATTAATTAATTACAAACGCTAGCATTCTTTAATTATACTTACAATACAGATCATTGGGAAAAAAAAGTATTGTAATTATTATATTCTAAAAAAAACGTATAAGTCTAATAGTTTGCATAATATAAACATTATCGACAATAAAGGAAAATTAGTTACAAACGCTGTAATGCGCCAAGCTGGCATTCTTCTTCTTTTTTTTTTTTCTTTTCCTTCTTTCTTCTTCTTCTTCTTCTTCTTCTTCTTCTTCTTCTTCTTCTTCTTCTTCTTCTTCTTCTTCTTCTTCTTCTTCTTCTTCTTCTTCTTCTTCTTCTTCTTCTTCTTCTTCTTCTTCTTCTTCTTCTTCTTCTTCATTAAATCTGTCGTTTTTCTTTCTCTCTTTCGTCATTCTCTCTTTCTTTCTTCTTTCTTTCTTTCATTCTTTCATTCTTGTTTTCTTTCTTCGCTTCAACAGCGGCTAAACAATAACTCTAAACAAACTCACTAAAATATCACTAGCCTCATTACCTCCGTATATTTCAACTTCACACAGGGACAGAAGACACTCGGAGTTGTTCGCCGACACTGCCACCTTCTGGATACTGAAAGGGCTCTGTAGGATTGTGTATTTGTCCTTTGGTTGTGTGTTACTGTCCCTTAACGAAAACAATGACTGGCTGGGAGTCAAAAAGCCTTCCAGTTTGAATCTCACAAGATGGTTATGCATTGCTGCCAGTGGAAAATAAAGTGAATAAATGCATTTGATATGTTTTGATAAATAAAATGCTTTTAAATATGCCCGTGTTCTGGTCGTGTTCTGTTTTTACTATCAGTTGGACTCACAGAGCACTTGACCTCAAACTGTCTTCCCTATTAAGGTCTAAGCTCGAAATTAAAGATGATGATGTTGATGAAAGATGGCGATTATGATGACGATAATAGGATTTAGAGACTAAACATTGGCAGTTCAACAAAATCATATGTTGTTTGATAACATTATGAACTCGAATAATTATTTTAAAACAGAGGCAAAGGAACATAAACCATTGACAGCTTTACACGCGTGTGTATACTCACCATCTTTTCGATTATAAATGACATATTTAATGACATTACGCGGCTTCGACAAAGTCACACTCCACGTGGGGAGATGGCTCCTTATTGTCAGGTTGCTGTCAGTAAGTGTGCAACTCAAGCCGTTATAAAAATGTTGCTCCGTATTGCCATCAACTGCTTTGTCTGCCGTAAACGTGAGATTAACGCCTCCGATCACTTCACTGAATGTAGTATCTTGTGTTGCGTTCTCCCTTAGAGCTACATTTCGACCTGGCATCGAATTCAGTACATTAACATTTACATTATTTACTTATTAGGTAAAGATACCAATACAGAGTAGGCTACCATATGCACTTATTCTATCAGGTCGCACATATACAATATCTTCAAACATTATGAACAAATACATGTATAGTAAAAAGTATTGCACCCTTTTCTGTGCCTCTATGAGTAATTGGTATTTATGGCTATATAAAACGACATTTGGTGTGTAATGTGGTTGCCTTTACTTCCCAGGAGTGTATCTGTTACTCACAAGGTTGGTTCGACCTGGCAGCCAAAGTCATTTTTGAAATAAGTCTGGCCCCTGTCTGGCTAGCGTCTAACCGTTGGACCTCTGCGGCTTCCATATACTTGTTTAGAGTGCTTTTAATTTTAGGAGGAAGGACAAAAAGGCGCCTGTACTTGTCAGTGTATATTACACCAGCGCTATAGGGGAAAAAGGTGATGCGTACCGTTGCTGCGGGCAAGACTGAGCCGTCTTAACAAGGGCCCCTGTGTAAACCAGTGTCCTGGGGTCACTAAAACATCCGTTTACATTACTGGAATGACAATTTTGGATAACTTTAAACGCATACACTCGACTATCATAAAGGCTCTATGATGAGACCCGCAGTCAAATGCCCTGCAGGTCCATACTTTAAGACGGCCTTGGGGCAGGGGATTGGGGGAAAAAAAACGGCTTTTAAACGAAACTAGTTACTTAAAGACATGACACAATGTACTTATTGTACAATAATTATAGTCTATTTCTACTAGCAGGAGTCGATGTTCTTGCTATTTAACTTAAAATATGTTTTAAACAAAACAAGACCGGAATCAAGAGTGTCATGGCAAAGTTTCATTTATCATAACCCTTACGCGAGAAACTGAAGAGAAGAAAAATAAACCACACAAGAAGAAAAGTTAAGGACTCTTTGTCATGCCTTCAGGCGACACAAACTTTGGTGAAAGTCCTGTGTGTCAGTGTGCAGCATATGGAAACTGAGAAGTTGATAGGAGTACCTGCTGGTAGCTGAGTTCAAAGAGTGAAATCTTGAGAAAGTGGGCAGATGTGGTAGTAGTAGTAGTAGTAGTAGTACATTTTTGATCGGCCTCGAGAGCGCCTTGTCACGAAAACTCTCATGGGGTGAGATTTAGCGAATAGGCCTTTTGCGGTTGATCTTTCTTATAAGATATGCTTATGAAGTATTACCCTCTGGGGACAACATTGCCTAATGGTCTGCGACCACCGACACGACATGTCCACATTGCGGAGCTAGGAAGATGCTCGAGGACTTACTGTCCGCGGGCAGAAAAGCCCTAGGCCAGAGACGAAATGCTTGACGCCGCAACAAAGTCCTGAAAGCGGACATTATGGACCAAGCCAGGATAAGAGCCAACACGAGGGCCGATCCTGCCATCACCCCCATGCTCTTTTTCAAGGCTTGGCAGATTTATAAAGGTAAAGTCAACAAGGTCGCGTACGCTCCATTAATTCTTGACTGAACCCTGACATTGTTCTGAACTCCACAAACAAACAAACAAACAAAAAACGCTATAGAGGTAGGCACAAGAAGTTTAATCTCCACTTCCACATACAATTTGCTAAAGCAGCTGGGCTTGAGAGGAAACGAGCATAAACGGTCAAAAAAAAAAAAAAAATAACGGAACGTCGTAGGATATGGGTATTGGTAGACTGGTCTGTCTCTAGAGGAAAAGAGCGTCCTATTCATTAAAGCCTAATTGTCCTATAAATGTATGCCAGTATATCTCCCAAATGCCAATTTCTAACACCTATCCGATGAGCTAACCGTAAGCTTGGTCGTTAACGTGTTTGACTGATTTAATTTGATACCGCAGCAACACGATAACACCAAATCGTGCAACACCTGTTGCAAAGTCACCATGTCTTGTCGCTGTCGAGTCCAATAAAGTGCAGTAAAGGAAGGTCGAGGCATTTGATCATGAACCAGGTCGTGCTCTCCTATGGAGTTCTTTTTATCCTACTTATTGGAGGAGACCTAACTCCCATCCCCTACAGAATACTAAGAGACTAAGGTTACCTCCACTGATGTAGACAGAGCAGAGATGACCAGCTGAAGTGCCATGCAGGGTCACGTTGTCTATATAGCTGGACAGATCACAGTGTACATCCAGGGTTGTGCTCCCCACGAACTGCTTCTTTATGCCGGCACAAGCAACTGTCGTCGACGTCTGACTCGAAAAGGACAGCGACAAATATCTGAGACCATCTGATCCTAGATGGACATAGACAACATAGTGAACAAATATAAACTCTGTTGACTCTTTAAGAGCAGATCTCCGTTTCAAAAGAAGTGTCAACAACCTGGCCACTGGCGATTCGAAAAATTTTTAATTTCTAGCCAGGGTTTGCTGATGTAAATTTTCCATTTCTGGAGCTGGAGCCCCAAGTAGCTAATAATTAGGCTTTTGATGCCACACTGTAAACTGTTAATTTCATGTAAAATGTTTTTTTTTTTAATTTTTTTATTGTGACAGCGATGGCTTTGTATTACAAACTGCATTAAAACTGCTTGGCGGCTGATTGCGTTCGGAAAAGGGTTTTATTGGGCCGTTTTTAGTGCAAAGTGTTGGTTTTAGTTATCGACTGCTTGCATCAGCAGTCAGCTGCATTTCTGACAAAGCACTGTTAGTACTGGTACTTATGACGGCTGCATTATCCATATACGGTGGTACTTCAGAATGTTTGCATAATCTCAAAACAGGCGTTATAATTCCAAGTTGTTACAATCCTAGGAAATTTTTGCCTAATACAAATAATGAAACCTAATCTGTTCTACTGCTAATAAACTCAAATTTTACATTTTTTAAAAAAAAAATACAGCACACTCTAAATAAATTAACATGTGTCTTGATCGAAATGGTGACATAAAGTAGAAGACCCAAGGTTTTAGGGAGATTTTTGGTTGGAAAGTGAGTCAGCTTTCATGATGACATCAGGAATCGTTGCTGGTGTTTTATGTCTTAAATCGTTCACTAGTTGTGTAGTGTTTGTGGTCGATAATTTATGTTGGCACCCACTCTTCTAAAGTGCTGTGATGTTGGCCCCTATTTTAATGTATCTGTATTGTTAGATAATGTTTATCACTGAAAAAGTTAGTAAACATGTTGACTAGATCGCTATAGAGGTGCCGCCTCTGAATAACTTCTTTTGAATACATGGGTTAAAGATCTTGTATTTTAGCAGCACTAAACCTGTCCCGTTCTTGTCTCATGTTAATGCTCCCCCCCCCCCCCAGTTGTTATTATAAAACCGTCTGTTCCACAGTTGTGCATTTTAGCCTTAGGAAACTAAACTATTGTTGCTCTAGGGAAAAACATACACATGAACACACACATTTACACACACACTCACACACACACGCGCGCGCAGACACTTTAATATAGACGCCTTTGAGTTCAACACCATAGAGGGCTGAGAGAGTTTTCGTAACAAAAATGTATCCGAAAATTCATACAGACCAATATTTATTGGCTATTAGGCAATGCACTGAGAGGTAAAGACAGCAGACGTGAGACAGATCATGTTACCCACCTAGTAATGAATGGTATATGCGAAAATGAGTGAACGCTAAACCAGTGAGCAACAGGGGCCCATGCATAAGTACACTATAATATACAATAATATTGTTTCAAAAAGTTTGATTTCAGAGTGAATTCATCAGTAAGTAGGACATTTCTGCATATATTAAAATATAGAACAAACATACACACATTTATACATACACAGCAGGCACCATCGAACGTGAAATTTTTCGCTAGCTTCTGAAGATGACTGAGAAGTCTAACGTAATTGTTCCGAGTGCTGTGATACTAGTTGCTAGCTCAAAATATACATTTCATTCATACATGCATATCTAAATATTCTGTTCAAACAAAAACAAAAAATGCATAGTTACTGAAAGGAACAAACATACTCACAATGTTGATATTCTGCATTTTGTAATATAGTATGTGAATAACTCAAATGTCACACAAGAATACCTTAGGGTTCCACCAATCAATTTGAAACTTTTCTTTTTTCATTTGGGTCACGATAGTTTTTAAGCCTAGGCTTTTCCCGCTAGTATGGTGTGTGACCTCCTCTTATGTTTTTAAGTGACTGGCATCGCCTGTTCATAGTGTGATAATATGTCTGATGTGAGCGTGTGGGATGGCTGCCCACTCTTTCTGGAGTGCCTTAAACAGATCACGACCATTTGGCTGGAGCAACGTTTCGGCGACAAACACTTCTTTGCAGCTCATCCCACAGGTGCTAAATCGGACTCATGTCTGCAGACAGGAATGACCGGGGAAGGGTTTGAATGTTATTGGCAGCCAGGAACTGCGTTGTCAGCTGTGAAAAATGGGGTCTGGCGTTGTCCTGTTGAAAAGATATATGTTGGCATCCTAAAATGTGAGGACATGTGGTCGAAGAATTTCATGGACGTATTGTTGCGCATTCAGTCTTCCTTCAATGTGCACTAATTGACTCCTTCCGTTGTAACTGATCATTCCCCATACCATTACACCTCAACCACCGACTGACTGACTGATTTTCTACCCCACCAAGACATCACACAAGCGAAGAACACCCGATGACACAATTGGTCACCATATGACTGACGATCACCGTGGAGAGGTCCCAGAAACCACGTTCAGCCTTGATGCCATATTTATTCCCTCCTTCCTTTCCTCTGCCTTTCTATCCCCCAAAGAAGCATCGGCCCTCAGCCAACTCACGCCAAGTCGTTATATCCTTCGCCATTGCATGGAGCTCTCCCCATCTCCTCCCCATCTTTCTAACCTCATTTTCCAGCTCTCTTCTCCATGTGTTTTTTTGGCCTTCCTTTATTCCTATGCCCTTGTGGGTTCAATGCAAAGACATTCTAATTATGCTGTTCTTCTGTTTTCTCAGTGTGTGTCCTATCCAACGCCAGCGTCTCTTCCTCACCTCTTGGTCCACTGGGGCCTGATTAGTTGTCTCCCAAAGTTCTACATTTGTTATTCTATCATACCATTTAATTCCCTCTATTCTGCGCAGGCACCATTTAATGAATGTCTGTAATTTTTTAGCAATTGCCTTGGCTGTTCTCCATGTTTCCGCCCCATACAATAGTACTGATTTGGCATTAATTAATAATTTTTAGTTTCGTATTTCTGTAATTTTTTTGACCTCTACAAATTCCCTAGTGCTATGAAATCCCCTCTTGCCTTTTGTATTCTTATTTTAATATCTCTATCAGTTCCTCCATCTTTATCTACATTACTGCCCAAATAGGTTTATTACTCCACGTCTTGGAGTAAGGCGCAATTTAAAAAAACCACATTACTATTTGCCTGATTTATTCTCATTATCTTTGTCTTTCCTTTTTGGATTTTCAGACCAAGCGCCATATTTATGGCCAGCCTATATTGCAGCCCCTGGCAACAGCCAGATTAGGGCTTCAAATAACGAAAAATTATATCCTAAGAAGGACGAGAAATTATAATCAACCTCAACCAAAGTGCAACAGAGCTTCATCAACACGATTTTGGGCTAAAACTTCAATTTGTCTACGGTAGACCCTACACCGTGTATCACGACGCTGCAAATGTGGTTGGCCCAAAGACGTCGATTTAGGCGGTGGCTACGCGTAAGGACATGTCGCTCAAAGTCCAAGGTCATGCAGTCTATTTCGAATAGTTTTATCAGACACATGACGTCATGGAGACAGTCCCTGCGCAGTTGAGGGAACTGTTGTAAACCTGTCTTTGAGGTGAAGAAAGCTGAATAAAGCGATTCTCCGCTGCTGTTGTCTGGGTCGTTCACTTTGATGTCGGTCATCACCTGAGCCAGTGGATTTGAACCGGTACCAAAGTCGACTGATGGTACTCAAATGCACGTTTAGATGTCTCGCAACCTGACGTTGAATTTTTCCTGTCTGCAATCGGCCAATAGCTATATTGCTAAAATTTATCGATAGAGGTGCCATTTGTGACAGCTTGAAAATGAACTGATCTTTTTTGGTAGTGTCATCCTTTCAAAGGGTTTTAACTGCGTAAGGCAGTAAATAGTGTTCTCAACTATGCTCATAAATATGGTCTTAAACACATTTGACCACTGAGATTTAACGATTACAACAGCCCACCCAATTCACGCCCACGTGTCCACTGGACACGATAAACAACATTTGAGATTGCTTTTCACATACCCGAGTACGATATTTTATTTACAGTCTAGAAAAAAAAAAACGCGCCATTATATAACTGTGCATTTCTGTTATTTTGTGTATAAACAATATACATACATACATTCATGTATATATACACATACATACAGACATTCATACATTCATACATACATATTTACATACATACATAGACACACATGTGCATGTACACAATTACGTCCGATGCCTACATACAGACATACCCTGACCAGTCACTGAGACCCTTAGCCAGGTAAAGGAATGGGATTCGTTCAGCTTAACAGTGATCTGTGTGGCGTTGCTAGCCAGACATGTACGGTCATTGCCATCTACAACAGCTGGGTGAAATGCAGTGTGGTAGGCTACGTCGGCTGTGGATAGATATGTCAGCAAGTACTAAACAGTAACTTGATATTCTTCTTCCTGGGCTGTACATGTTTGCCAGAAAGATTGCCAGACTTCTCTATATTCAGTTAAATTTGTCTTTTGTTCCACTTTAGTAATTTGTGTGTTAGAAACAGCCAGATGGTGTCATCCAAGAGAACACTAGGTCGCTCTGGCGGTCTGTTTCATTTTGTCTTGGCATTAAATGATTGCCATTGTGGAAGATTATCTGCGATTCTGCGTAGTAGGTTTCCAAACCATCGTAACTATGACGGATCCATTCTAGATGTTTGTGTATGTGTGTGTGTGTGTGTGTGTGTGTGTGTGTGTGTGTGTATAGCTTGTAAAGTAGAAGTAAAAAGTAAAGGACCATTTCATATTGGGCATATAGATTAAGACCTATTATTGTAAGACCAATCACCGAACATTATGTGAAATGCGCTGTCTCCGCCAGGTCACTACTAACATTAGACAAGACAGGATTACAAATACTAGTATCAGAGAGAAAGCTAGAATAAGATCACGTTAGGATTATAGAGACAGACAAAGGATGAAATGGTTCAGCCATCTAGTGAGAATGCAGCTATACGAGACTGCATATGAGACTTAGTAGAAAATCTGGGAGGAAGGTGAGAGGAAGACCAAGAAAGAGATGGATAAATGGGGTAGATGATACCAGACTAATAAATTGAATGAATGACTGATTCACTAAATGACTTATTAACTGACTGACATATTGGCTGATTTATTGCTTGACTGACTTACTGAGTGACTGATTTACTGATTGACGGCCCGACTGTTTCCCTGAGTGTCTGACTGGTTTGTTGACTTACTAAATGACCGATTGAATGACGGATTGACTAATTGATTGATAGATTGGTTGACTGATTGTTTGCTTGCTTGATTGATCGATTGTTTGATTGACTCATCGATTGTTTGGTCGACTGATCGATTGATTGATTGATTTATTGATTGACAGCATGTATATATATATATATATATATATATATATATATATATATATATTATATATATCTATCTATATATATATATATATATATATATATATGCTATATATATATATATATATATATATATATATATATATATATATATATATATATATATATATATATATATATGCATATGTATATATATATATATATATATATATATATATATATATATATATAGAGAGAGAGAGAGAGAGAGAGAGAGAGAGAGAGAGAGAGAAGAGAGAGAGAGAGAGTGAGAGAGAGAGAGAGAGAGAGAGAGAGAGATTAAGTTCATGATGCAAAGGTCATCTAGTTTTTTCAATACGGCCCAGTCATTGTGCCAAAAGGAGGACGAGGAACTTCCTCTCTCACTCTAATTAAGATTCTTTTCAAGGCGATCTGGTGTTACTCTTCACACTCGCCATGGTTTCTTCTATCTGTAATACCCAAACCTCCCTACAGTACAGTCAACAATGTCGAGACGGAAGAGTTCCAGAAAAGAAAACCAAAATAATTTCTTTTGGATAAAAGTCAGTCGGAGATTGGCAGATCCAGAGAACGCACTTCTATGATTTTTTTTTTTTTTTGCTTTTAAATATTTACCAGAATTAAAGTAAGGACCCTTTTCGATGTCTATATGCGTATAGGGCATATAGGGCTAGACCAAAATTGTATACACCAATCGGCATAAGATAGGGGATGTGGTCAGTATCAGGACCGCTGCCTTCACTTCCCGGGAATGCAGCCGGTACCCATTCAAGACTGGGTCCACCTGGGAGCCAAAGTCATTTTTGAAAATTGAAAAGAAAAAAAAGTCCGGCTCCGCCAGGGAGCGAACTTTCCGATCCGCAGGCGAACGTTTAGCCGCTACACCACAGCGACTCCTATTAACCATAATTAGAGCACAACCGATTTTTTTTTGTTTCCCTACAATATTGTTTTCTATCAGTGATTGAATGTTTCACTTTATCCGACTGGGAACCAACGAGATTTATTTTGTCACAAATCATTTCACACATCAGTTATATTTTATCGATAAAACTTGTTATGTTTTGTGTGTGTGGTAATATAAAAAAAAAACACTGCAAACACAATAAAAAGTATATTATGCTGGCCTACTGTGTCAGAGTCTGTACAGATTAAATAACCTGAAAGTGTAAGCACCTGCATAAATTACATCACTGCACACAATTACACGTGTAAGAGTATATATAACTATACTGAGTGTAATGCGACCCGCCGTTGTGAAGACAGCGAATCTTAAGGTCGTGGGTTCAGCTACTGGATTAAGCCAGATATTTAATTAGTTTTGTTTGATGCTTTGAAAAAAATTTATCTTTGCTCCCTGGTTGACCCTGTCTTATATGAGCACCATGTAAAGACATGGGAAGTCAAGGCGATCGGCGTGATGTTGATCACATATCCTACCTATGGCTAGTAGTGTTTTACAATATAGGTCTAGCCATGTATGACCAATACACCTAAAGGCGGGAGAGCCCTAGATGGGTGTAATAGTCTAAAACCTAAATTCACAGCAACCTCGTGAGGGGCTGCAGACAGGACACAGTAGGGGATGGCAATGGCTGGACGAAGTATGGTGCAGCCTTGTTAAAAGTTGAATGTTAGTATTGAGAGAATCGACTTCAGTTGCACCGGGTTTTATCCTATAGGGTTCTGTCTTTCTCCGCAGAACCTCTAGCCACCTGTCGGAAGAAGGAAGAGATGTTTAGAAACATGAAATGACAGATGAATCAATGACGTCAACTATCTTGATTTTGTTTAGAGAAAGCACACAAGCCTAAAAAAAAAAATCACCTACCATACTGACACGTGGGACCGAACCATCCACCTTCGCATGGGGTCCCACCTAAGCACTCTCCATTCAATAAACACATACCATTGACACATCGGCATTTGTACTGACACCGAGGTCCAAACCATCTTCCATGACATACTGTTGCAAGAAACAAACTTGAATGAGACAATCTTCACAAAGAAACATTTAACAACATAGTTACATCGAGAATTACTGAAAGAAATTTTTAAAAGTTAGCATTTTACTACTTTGTCTGCTTTACATGACGACATAATATACTTTCAAAAACCATACTGGGGGAAAAAGGGGGGGGGGGTGGATAATGGGTCGACGGCAAGAAAGCAAGGGGTAGAGAACGATGCAGTAGAAGGACAACATAAATAGATAAACGAACAGCAACCAGGAAACAGAAAGAGGGTTTGGAGATCCATTGTAGCCAAGCTTTGTGCTGAGACGGCACCTCATTGGTTACTGAGTTCATCCATAAAATGTGACCGTGTGTGAGCTACTAAAAACACTGCCGTCAGACCCGAAAATTGCAGGGTTTAAATTTTGCATTGGGTCGGATCCATATCCTTGAAAAATTGTTTTAAATCGTTTCAATGCCCTTTCTAACGAACAGCACTAATGCCTCGAGCAAGAGGCAGACCGAGACGAGAGTACGATGGATAGACAATAGAGATCCTGAGGCAACACGGGCTAAACAACAACACAGTGCAAACACACCTGGCCCCAGGATAGACAACTAACTCTGCGACTAGCCCACTTAGCTGTGGAGGAAATTGTGGACAAAACAAGACAAGACAGACAAGACATGCCTACTAGGTTCAAACGAGCCTAAAATGGTACCAGACAAAGTCCTTTGGAAATAAAGGCGCTCAGCGGGATATTGACGACATTACGTACTAGAGCAATACATCTCTAGCTTCTTCTGTAGTGTTTACGCTTTAAGAAAAAAAAAGAGGTGGTTGGCACTCCAGTGTTGCTGTTGATAGTTACGTTCCCCCCCCCCGATACCCGCGCCTTCTTTGGCCTCGAGCGACCTTAAGTAGTATTACTTCATGGAAAGGTTTCTTAGATGTAACACGATATTCCTTAACAAAGCCATGGAACAGTTTAAAGATAAATGAACTCGTTCTACACGTTACCAGTCTTCCCAAACATCTGCCACGTCGATAAGCTTTCGACGTTTTTACTTAGGCCTAATAAAAAAGAACTCCACCATCTGAACATGTAAAGCAGGGACCACCGATCCACAGCAGAAGAATTCATCGTCAAACAATTGTTTCGGCTTATCGGACTTCCGGGTATAATAGCAGCCGGAGAGGCAAGGAAAACCAACAGTCTGTATTCAAGAGAAATGAGATCTGTTAAAAACTGATGCAACACGCAACACTCAGGTTCTGGAGCAGGGACTGCAGTTTAGTAGTTGAAACGGTGAGCAACCAGAACATTCCGCCAGAGTATACGGCTGGTGAACGCGGAAGAAAGAAGAAGAAGATTTGCAGAGGGGTGGCCACGCTGTGTCATGACCCCCAGCGCCTCGATCTTAGACTCCTGCCTCGCAATTAACCAAGATGTTCTACGGACACCGACAAGACGAAATGATGGACTATGCAACAGGTACTGGGTGAGTATTCGAAGTAAAATCTATATTGTCCGCTGCGGTAACCAATTAGACCAGCCGGCTACTTTAAAGTGACTAGCTTAACGGTTGGTTCGATCGGACACATGTTATACTTTGAAACCTGGCAGAGTGACACTGGAAGACATCAATCGGATACCTTCGCTTTAAGGGGATAAGAAGTATAAGTTTCATATAAAAAAGTAAAGAAAAGTAAAGATCCCTTTACAACGCCCTCAGGCGCATCGGGCATATGGGAAAAGCACCCATATTGTACTAACACAGGACCAATCGGCACTCTGTGGGTTAATGTGGTCAGCAATTACGCGGCTCAGTGTCATATAGGGACTGAAATATTCCCCATAATCAGACAAATCTTGCTCTCTTTCCATTCGTCTTGCCAGTTGTTCGGAATTTCGAAACCATTTCCTTTAGTAGCAGGACCAAAAAAACACCATTGTGAAAGAGATCAAAGTCCTAATACGGAATATACATGTTCCCAAAGACATGAAGTGTTGTACCTCAGCATCACTTGAAGGCGACATTAATTGAGGGAGACCAGCCAAAATCTTGTTCTAAACTGACAGATTCATTAGGAAATTTACCACCTAACGGATTAACCCCAATTATACAAATTTATGTCTAATAATCATATATTCAAAGGTGCACCGGTGAGGTCCAAAATGGTTTCCTTTTGTCCCGGACACCCCATACGTCATTTACCATCGATATACAGTCATCATAGCAAATGCCGTGCAGCTGACGTAGGCGTTCAGATCTCTGTCGGTCGGTGTTGTTTTCTAGATAAATTCCACTGATAATATTCCTCAGTGCCACTGTTTAAGCATTCCGGCCATAATTTCTTATGGTCCTGCTTCTGTCCTCATTTTCCCAGTGATCTTTTCCTAGCCTTTTATCCCATCACATGACTCAAAGAATTGTGTTTGTCTATTTCTCAATGTTGAATATAAGTTCTGCTTGTATTAGCTACATCCATGCAAATGCTTGTTAGTTATTCTGGCAATCCAGTAAATCTCGGAGATTATGGACACTCATCGCCAGAGATGGCAGAATCTGGAATATTCTTCATAATTTTGCTCACACTCCTCTCTTCCCCTTTCTTCTCATCACTTTGGCCTTTTTCCGCCTTCCCCCTCCTCCCCTCCTCCCTCCTCAACACTCTCTTGCTCTTCCCTCTTTTAACCTTATCCTCGTGCGTCTCATTTAACACAACAATGGAAAATAAACTATAGTGATCTAATTTATAAACACACCGACTCGTGTCTGAAATTCACGCAGCAGACAAACAAGAACACAGGATAAACAGTATACATCAGTTTATGGCCTGGAGTCTCATCGTGTTCCCTCAGGATGAGCTCATTCTCGTCCTACTCTTCCGTCTGTAAATGGTATGACAATGATTTTAAGATTGATGATTATACCCGAGCATTAATGGAAATAATGTTAGACTGGCTAAAGTTTAAAGTGATTGTTAAACGTGTGGTGTAATGAATGAACTGTTGTCCTCCTCACACTTGATCTCTTTGGTCAAGTTCAACACTGACTCTTGTCAGCGTTTAGGTCACAGCTCATCTAACCAGACGACACTTCTCTCACGGCCACACACGTCAAATGACGGTCGACACGGCCTGACACATGTCACAGTGTTTATTGTCACTGTACCACAAGACACGAATCAATCTCCGCCTTGCTCACGCATTGGTCTCCGGACGCTTCAGACGATGGACCTGGCAATGTACACGACTGCTCAACAAACAACTGTGTAACAAACGTCTGGCCTAAGTCATTCATTCAGCGCGCCTGTCGTGTGCGTTTCAGCACTACTTAATTCGCCTCTGGTTCAGACCCCGGGCACTCTTCTTCTAATTTCCTTCACAGTTCAGCTTCACATCCTTCCAGTCCTGGGGCCCAGTCACCGGAATCCACCGCATTCTCATCCCCAGACTCGCATTTCAACTGACTCACTCACGGCTGTCTTTTCACAATCTGCCTTGAAATCATGCTATCAGGGACTTATACCCAATATGCCCAGTCATCCCGAACGTATCCCATTTACATATCCATATTATATCTCATTACAGTGGGCATATGCAGGATAGGAACTTCTTACTAAGTTCATCTCCTCTATTTATGCCTCGCGTTCCATGACCTGTCCTATCTTGGGTGGTATGATGAGACGGCTTCGTTCGTCGTTTCGCCGGCGGTATATAATTTTTATGTGATGTAGTGTTTTGTCGTAGTATCCTGTGTTCACGCAAGAAGTACTGAAGGGTAATCTAACTGGGATGGTCTTAACGTTTCCTTGGCTGTGGCTTCCATTTCGAAGAAGAATCCACTGACAGGAACTTAAAATTAACAAAAAAAAAAATCCCAGTTTGAAACTCTCCACAGTCTGGAAGTTTCACAAAGTGGAAATAATCCCGCAAGTGAGGCAGTGACAACACAATAAACAGACAAACGAGTTACCCGTTGAAAAAACTAAGTAATAAATGACACTCCCCTCTTGGACATGGCTTGCTACCCTTTGTATATGAATAGCAAGGGGCGACAAGTGCGTATAAGTTGCACAGATGTTACGCAGCGGGGTTTTAAAAAAGAAAGCAATTGTGGTGTTTATTCTATTTTTTTTTCTTGGCTTGTTTACCGAATCCGTATACATCTAGGAGTCGTTGAGTGTGCATTAGGTATTGCAAACGCGCTGTGTAATTACCAGGTTTGCTGATATAAAGTACCAGCAGCAACGGTCTTGGTTTGTTTTGCAGTTTGTCCTAAGAGCTGGTCGGCCTCTGTTGGCTAGTCGATGCGAACGCTTAGTAATGCCGGGGGTATACCGGGTTCGATCCGTAGCTGCGGGCCATACGCCTTCGTGTGGTTTCGACAGGGTATCAGGGAGCGACCGTCCAGTGGCAATGGCAAACAACTGGACGTAAATTTGCCTAGTTGAAACCACACAACAAGCCAGGGGCTGATGGGGTTGATTCTTACCCCGTCCTGATAAAGTATACTCAAACAACCTGTTAAGCTAAGAGCTGACTGTCCATGAAGTATATTGCCAAACTACTTAAACATACATTTTGTCGATGAAAAAGGAAAAAAATTACCACAACAGCCAAAAATTCTTAGGTTTTTTTTTTTTTTTTTTTTTGCAACGTCCTCGTAAGGAATATTGGAATGTATTAAAACTCGACATTCCTAGCCAACCCCTACGCGCCTTGTCCTGATTTTTCAGCAGCAAACGAAAAGACTTATAATTTCAATGTCTACCAGTACCTGTCTGATTGTATATAAAACCGTCTCGCCCTTTACCCTCTGAGTTTTGCAGCATCACCAGAGCCGCTCGGTCAACACTTCGCGCCAGTCTCTTTAGACCAGCATTGAGCTATCTGCGCTTCCGCATTGTTCACTCGCTTTCCAAGCGGCCCCTCAAAACCCTCTACTTGTCATACATCACTTTACCACCAAGTGGTGCAAGAACTGGCAGAGTCTATACTAGCATCTTATTTCCCAACACACCGGCAAACCTGAGAGAGAATATCCAAAAGATAATATCAATACCTGTGGCGCGGTGATATATAGTCACAGGCGCTGAGGGGAAGTTAAGTCCAACATGATGGGATAAGGAGGATACTCCGTACGGTCACTCGAGGCGCCAGTCCTTTAATATCCTTGGTTGTACGGAACCTCACGCAAGACCCCGGCAGCACGTCCTCGTTCGTTGCGCCACGGAGAATGTCTCAATGGAGCATTAACAGAGCGGGTCCGAGCGAGATCCGGGAGTTTGGCGGCCCCCTAGAGGTGACTGTGTCTGTGGCTCTCCATCAGCCCGCCCCCAAAACCGCTTGGGTGAAAAAATGTTATTATAACTCATTAGGAACATGAGGCTAGAGTCTGCCAAAACGTACAGCCAAATTACAACCCTTGGTTAAAAGACTGCGGAGTAAAGAGAACATTGTTCACTGCACATCCTCTGTTAACCCTCAGTGTCGTCTCACCGCGCTGGGGTACACCACAACAGCAACCATCCATAGCTGGCCATTCATGTACATCCTCGGTTAACCCTCAGTGTCCGTCGTCACCGCGCTGGGGTACACCAACACAACCATCCTGGGCGGGCCCATTCATGTAACCCTTTGGGTTTAACCCCTGTCGCCCGTCACCGCCTGGGTACACCATAACGCACCACCCATCGGATGGCTAACCCTAAAGTCCGAAAAACTAGTTGGGACAAATCTGCCCTCAAAACTTGTATTGCTAAAAAAGATCGAATTCCACCCAAAGCCCCACCGCCCGAGTGTTGGAAAAACTGATACGATCCCTTAGCGGGTGTAAATCCTGTCGGGCCGACCTCAAAAAAACCCCAACGTGCAAAAAAAAAAATTACCTATCTGTGTGGTCAAAAAAGCCCAAAAACCCACGGGCTGCTCCCCGCTGATTTCCCAGGGGGCGCCCCCCGTAGGGGGGGGCTATACGGTTGTGGGGTTAAGCAGGCATGAGCAGGACGTGACGATCCTTGGGGACCCAGAACCAAGCGCCTTTTGGGCCGGGCTCGCATCATGGATCCCCTTTGATGGGGGAATCCCCATGATCTCCCCCCCTTTCCCCTTGTGGGCAAACTGCCCACAGGGGGCGCCCAAGGGGTACCCCGGGGGAAATACCGCGGCAAAGGAGACATGGGACCCCACACAATCAGGCAACGTCTCGACCCACACAAAAAAATGGCCCAAATCACCCCCGAAAAAGGGCCCGACTTTCCTTCGATCGGGGACGCTGCCCATGAGGGGGGAATAAAAAAGTTGTACACGCAAAAATCGTCCGGTAAAAACCAAAATCAACGGACATTACCTGCCTTTCCCTGGAATTCACAGCCGGTGTTTTGATGAAAAAAAAAAAAAAAAATTCTACCTGGGGCCTCTTTAATTATGCCTGCCCCTTTGCACGAGTTTAACCCGTCTCCACCTTTTTTCAGATCTCTGTGAGTCAAAGAAAATCACGAGCAGTGTTTTATCATTTTTTAAACCAGCGAAAGGCAACATGACGCCCCCCACCCCCATTTCAAATTTGATGTTGTGTAACTAGCCGGCTTTTGCTGCACTAAAAAATTCCATTCGACTTTTTTATAAAACCACAGCACTTCGCTGTCCCTTTAAAACAAACCATCTGTATAGATAACACATCACTTTGGGGGGGAGTTCCCGAATCTTTGTTGAACTTTTGATTTTGCACGCGAATGGGCCCTCCCCCCCACCATGACCAAAAATTTATATGAAACCCGCACAATCTGAAACTTTTCGGACCTTAACCCGCTTCCATTTTTTCAAACCTATACACAAGTCTGATTGTGTCTTCACTTGCACCATCCAAAACCTTCCCCTTTTTGTCTTTTACCTTAAATGTACCCAGGGCTTCATAAGAAGGTACTTCTTGTTTTTGAAAGCTACCTAATTTATTTTTTTTTGCTTGCGAACTTTGGGCTATCTCTAGTAGAGGCAAGCATCTATCGCATACATCCCAAAAGGGTTATTCTTGTACTCCCCAAAAAAAAAAAAAACTCGCATGGCTTTTTTCCCGCATGCTTTTAAATTTTCACCACTAACTTTTGAATGGAAAGCTTTCCAATCCAAAATCTTTTCATACGGATCACATGCTGGAAAAATTGTGAATAAAATTCTTTGCCCCCCATTTTTCTTTTGTGTTTAAGCTTGAGAAATACCCCCTTTTTTTTTGGCATTTCGACGCAATTTCCTCCACTGACCAATAGGACAGGTTTCTATGAAAGTAATACCCAGGTATCTTTTTTGCTTTTTTTTTTTTTTGAGTTAAGGTTTTTATTGTGAGGCTTGGAAGTTTTAGCTCTTATAATGTTACGAAGATACACCCCACACACACCCAAAAAAAACACCCTTTTATGATTTTGATGACGCACCCTTCCCTGCACACCAGTAAAAAAGCCGCTTTTTTACTTTTGACTCTAGCTTTTTTGCTGTCTTTTCCAATCGCCCACCCCCCCCCAATTTTCACCCCTTTTCCGGGCCTAGATTCAAGAACACATTGCAATGTCCAAAATCCTTGCACCCCCTGGTGCTTCAAGTTCTCCATCTTGCTTGTATACCATTTTAAACTTGGTGAAAATTTCCCCCAAAACCCCGGGGGGAGCCCCGGAGCGAACTGCGGTTCCAGGTCCCTTCCCAGGCGAAGGGAACCATAATGAATGCAGGACGCTACTATCCTTCCCAGGACAAAAACCCCTTATCATGAATGCGAAGCAAAAAAAATTCGACTTTTGTGTGGCTCCTCAGATCAAATGTGCCCCCAACTGTCTCCTGTCTGTTTTGGAAACCCTCATAACACAAAAACAAATGTACCGCATTTCCCCGGTACTTTTCGTGGGGTTTTTTCCCCCAACTTTTTCGAAGGGCTTCCTTTTCCAAAAAAAAAAAAAAAACATTTTTAGTTTGACAGCATAATCTTCTCAACCCTTGCAAAAAATATATTGTAGGGGATAAACAAAACCGCTGAGTCTGGCAAATCTTCGCTATTTTTTTAAAGGGATATGTAGCTGTACCAATCCTTGGGTACTGACGCTATTCTTTTGCTCTTTTTAAAAAACTCCCTCAATCCTTCGTCATCCACCTTTATGGGC
>CAJHNH020003698.1:60178-84070 GCA_905116865.2 Candidula unifasciata
TTTTTCCGGGGCTAAAAAATTTTTTTGGCCTTAGGGTTTTAAGGGGAGTAAAAAAGGGCCGGGGGCGGGGAAAAAAACCCCAAAAAAATTTTTGCGTTTTTTTTTCCCTTTTGGGGGAAATCCCCAAAAAACCCTTTGGGGGGGAACCCCCCCGGAAAAGGGGGGGAAGGGGGATAAAGGGGAAAAAAAAAACCCGGGGGGGGAACCTTTTTACTTGGGGGAAAGAAAAATTTTAATTTAAAAAATTTCCAAAATTGGGTTTTGGGGGAAAAAAAAAAAAAACCCCAAAAAGGGTGGGAAAAAAAAGGGGGGGGAAAATTTGTTTTCGGGGAAAAAAAAGTCGGGGGGAAAAAAAAAACTCCCTTTTTTTTTCAAGATTTAAAATTTGGGAAAATTTTTGATTTTTAAAAGGCGGGGAACAAAAACAAAAGGAAAAAAAAAAATTAAAAAAAAAATAAAAAATAAAAAAAAGGGGGGGATTTGGCCCCAACTCTAAAAAAAAAGGAAAAAAAAAAAAAAAAAAAAAAATTTTTCCCGAAAACCCCAAAAAAAAGTTTTGGTTTTGGGCCCAGTTTTAAATTTATTTTTTTCCCCAAAAAACCCAAAAGGAAAAGATTAAAAAAACCTGGGTTTGGGGGAAAAAAAAATTTTACACCCCAAAAAAAAACACCCAAAAAAAAGGGGGAAAAAGGAAATAAAAAAAACCTTTTTAAACCAAATTAAATTTCAAATTGGTTCTTTATGGGGGAACAAAGGGGAAAAAAAGGGTCTTTTAATTGGGGATTGGGGGAACTACGAAAAATTTATTTTCCGGTTTTTGTTTTAAAAATTTTATTTGGGGGTTTGGGGAATTATGGGGGGAATTTTTTTTTGGGGGGGAAAAAGTTTGGAAAGATTTGGGGGGAAAACCCTTAAAAAAAAAAGGCTTTTTTCAAAAAAAATGCCCAAATTTTTTCAAAGGGGGGGGGGAACGGGGGGGGGAAAAACCCCCCCCCCCAAATTTTTTTTTCTAGGGCCAAGAAAAGTTTTGGGTTTTTTTAAAAAAATAAAGGGTTCCCTTTTCCAAAAGGAAAACACTCCCCCGGGGGAAAAAAAATTTTTTAAAATTTAAATTAAAACATTTTTGGGGGAATTTGAAAAACCCATTTTTGGGGGGCCTTTGGGAAGGGGTTTTTTCCTATCCCCGGGAATAAGCCCCCCCAGGGGCCCCCCCGGGTTTTTATTTTTGGGTTTTGCTGTTAAAAAAGGGAAAAAAAAAAAAAAAACCCAAAAGGGGTTTTTTTTGTTTTTGGGGGGCCCAAAAAAAAGGGGGGTTTTTTTTACCCCAATTTGTTTTTAAGGGGGCCAAAAAAGGGGGAAATTTCGGTTAGCATTTTAAAGGGGTTTAAAAAAAGGGGCCCCAGGGGAAAGGGGAAAGGAAAAAAAAAAACTTTCCAAAAAAACATTTTTTCCCCCACCCCTTTTTCCTTTTTAAAAAACCCCAAAAAGGGGAAAAAAGGGTTTAAAAAAAAATTTTAAAAAAAAAAGGGTTTCCAAAAAAAATCAAAAAATTCTGAAAACGAAAAAAAATTAAAAAAAAAAACCCCCTTTAAAGGGGAAAAATTTAAACCCCAGGGGGGGGTTTGGGGATTTTATATTTTGGGGTTTAAAAGGGGGGGGGGGCCCCAACTTTTTTGGGCTTTTTGGGGGGAAAAAAACTTTAAAAACGGGGGGCCCCAGGGGGAAAAGGAAATTTCTCCCTTTTTTTCCTTAAAGGGAAAGGGGGGGGGCCCCGGGGAAAACCCCCTTTTTTTCCCTTTTTGGTTTAATTTTTTGAATAAAAAAAACCAAAAGGGAAAAGGGAAAATTTTTTTAACAGGGGGGAAAAAAAGGGGATTTTTTTCCCCCAAAAAGGGTTAAACGGGGCCCGGGAAAAAAAATTAACCAAAAAAGGGGTTTCTTTTGGTCAAGGGTTCCCGGGGGGAAAAGGGGGTAAAGGGGGGAAAAAAGGTTTTTTCAAAAAAACCCCAAAAAAAAAAACGATTTTTGAAAAATTAAAAAAAAAAAAAATTGGCAAAAAAAATTTGAAAAAAAAACCATTTCCCAAAAAAAGGTGTTTAGGGGGGTTTTTACTTTAAAGGGGAAAAAATTTCCGAAAAAAGGGGCCCCTAAAAGTTTTTAAAAAAAAAAAAAAATGGTTTAAGGGGAAATTTTTTTATTTTTTGGGGGCAGTTAGGACCTTCTTTTTTTAAAATAAAAAAAAAAAAATCACCAGGATTGGCGAAGGCCCCCCCCAATGAACCATTTTTAAAAAACCTGAGATAATATTTAGGGGGAAAAAAAAAACCCCGGGGAAAAAAAGCGGAAAAAAGGGGGGGACCCCCGTAGAAAAAAAAAAAAAAAATTTGTTTTAATTTCCACCTGAAAGACGAAGAGGAAGGGGGGGGACTCAAAAAAAAAAAAAAAAAAACCCCTATAAAGGGGGGGACAGTGAAAAGAAAAATGTTTTCCCTAAAAGAATTTTGGGGCCCCGCCTTTGCCATAAAAAACTTTCCAAAGCCAAAAAAAAAACCGCAGGGGGAAAATTTAGGGGGATGGTGAAAAAAAATTCCAAAAAAAAAATGGTGGATAAAAATTTACCCCGTCAAATCAGGGGGAAAATGTCGGGGGACGTTTCGATGTTTTGCTCCATACAAAAAAAAAACCCCACTCGGGCCCGGGGAAAAAAAACCAGGCGTAAGGGCGGAAAAAAAGAAAAAAAAAAAAAAAAAAAAGGTTTTGCGAAACAAAAACACTTTTCAAATTTTTTTTAAAGTAAAGGGGGGGACGAAAATCCCTTTTATTGGTTGAAAGTTTTACAGAAAAAAGGGGAAGAAAAAAAAAAGTGACCGATTACGTGGGGAAAGTAAAAAAAAACAAAAAAGGATTAAAAAAAAACCTACCCATAAAGGGGGAAACAGGGGTTTAAAAAGGGAATCTATTGGGAGGAGATTTTCTAAAAAAAAATATCCGATAGGGGGAAGTTTTTTTGAGGAAAAAAAAAAAAAAACAAAAAAAAAAAAAAACCATCAAAATTTGAAAAAAACCCACTTTTTAGTGGCGGAAAAAACCCCGAAAAAAAAAGTTTTAAAAACATTTTTGCGACAGTCAAAAGGGAAAAATTTTATCATCTAAAAAAAATTAAAAAAAAAAAACTGTTTTAAAGGGGAAACCCCAAAGTTTATATGGAACCCCAAATTTAAAAAAAAAAGAAAAAATTTCTTTTCAAAAAGAAATTGAAAAAAAAAAAAAGGAAGGGATGGATTTTAGAAAGGGGCAATTTTTAAAAAAAAAAAAATGATTTCCACAGTGAATTGGGGCCAGGGGACTTTACCCCCCATACCCAAACACCCCCAACGAAAATTTTTTTTGGAAAAATTTCCATTTTTTTTTTTTTTTTCCCGGGGCCAGTTTTTTATATCTTTCCCCCCAAAGTTTTTTGGATTGTCTTTATTTTTTAACCTTCTGAAAAAAAAATAAAAATTTAAAAAAATACCCCTTTAAAAGGGTTTATAGTAAAAAATTTTCACCCTCACTTAAAAGGATTAAAAAAAAAGGGAAAATAGATTTCAGTGGCCCTTTTTTTTCAGGAGTTAAAAAAACCAGAGGGAAAGTTTTTAAAGGGGGAAAAGGGTCGTCCATGTATAGGAAAACTAAAACATTTTTGTTTGGGGGTTTTTTACTTGGGATTTTTTTTTAAGTGGGTTTTTCTTGTCTATATCAAAAAAGGGGGAAAACATTTTTTAAAAAAGGTTTTTTCCCCCCAAAAATTTTTAAAGCGCTTTTAGCCTGGGAAAAAAAAAAGGGGAGAGCCCCCAAATTAATTTTGATTTTTTTTTTTGTTGTTTAAGATAAAAAATTTGAAGGGGTTTAAATTTTTGTTTTTGGGGAAAAAAATAGAAAAAAAAATCTTTTTTTTTTTGGGTATTTTTTTTTTCTTTTTTTTCATGGTCGGGGAAGTAAAAAACACGCTGGGGATGTTTTTTGGGGGGGGGGGCCATTTTAAATTGCCTCATAAATGGGGGGAAGGGGTTTGCCCCCCCAAAAAATTTTCCCGCTCCCCCCAAAAAAATGCCAAAATATGTGGGAGTTTTTTTTTGCCTTTTCCTTTTTAAACCCCTGCTACAAAAAAAATGTAAAAACCCCCAGGGTAATGATGTATAATTATTTCAAACTAACACAAACTTGCCTACAAAGTCACAGTTGAAGCGAAAATGGCACTGCTTTCTAGAGAATCGAACTGTAATACATCTGCCTAGAAGCTGAAACCACTGCGAAACTACGCAATCCCCAAGAGCCCCGCTCTGGGAGGGCAAGGTGGTAGATCCTTCCCAGACCCCACGCATTCCAATCCATGTATCCACTTCAATAGTCGACAACAAGTTTTCTGTAAAGACACTTATGCTTGTATAATCAAAGTGTATCCTTTCCCAAAGTGAAGATTTAGAACCGTTGGTTAAAAACATCCTGAAATTGTCTATGTGTGTATACCAAGTCGTCAATCGTCATTCCTAGCGCCCGTGTTGACATAACCCCCATTAGTGCCCACACCTAGTTGGCAAAATATGATTTCTCTGCCACTGGCAACTGAGTTATGTTAAAATTAAGTTCTATTGTATTTGAGAGTAGGTAAAGTGTGGAATAATCCAGCAAGACAAAAGAGTATTGTTCCCCTTAGTCCATTGTGATCATCTTAGACCAGGCCCCCCTTTTCTTTCCCCCGTTTCTTCTATTCCCTTTGTTTGAAATCTAGCGTAGCGAAAATGATATTTAACTGTGTAAAAATATTGAGAGGGCAACTCTATGTATGACTTTCAAGACTATTTGATTATATTTGTTTGATTGTTGCATTTTCCATTTATAAGAGCAATGTATTGTATTTGACTTTTTATATTGATGTACATGTTGGTTTAAACATACAATGAAGCATGTCGTAAAAGACACTGGTGGATATAAATAGGTGAAGAGGCATGTCGTAAAGGACACCGGTGGGATTTAAATAAAATAATGATGCATGTCGTAAAGGACAGGCGTGGTTGAGATTTATGAGGCTGTTTCTTACGCCGAGGAATCTCTTACAAAGAATTGTAGATGTCTTGCTGAGAATACTTTTCGAAGATTCGAACCCTCAATGGCTCAGTAAAGACATGAAATTAAGACCGTAACTCTGTGCACTGCTGGATATGCAGATACAGACAGTCTTGTGTTTTATAGACCAAATGATCAGGCCTGTCGGATGCATAAAAAGGAAAAGAATATTTGAAGTAATTTGAGTTTTACGACGCTTGTGTATCTTTTGATGCAGTATTTTGATGATATTTATTTTGATCAATGTAATTGTTGTATATTTGGGCGACCGCTGAAGTTATTGTTATAAGACACCATGGATATAAACGAGTGGGTTTTGTAATCACGTAACATATTCTGGAACCCATTGAGAGGAATTCGAACCGGTAAAGCTATGTGAAATTCTCACACATATCTCTGTCGTTATGAAAAACGTGTTGACAGACACGCCTTGTATACACACCAGATTTGTGTAAAAATCCATGTTGTCGTTGGAGCCCCGTGTTCAAGGCCACTTAATTCATGGGGCGCCGTACAATCCAGAGCGTCACTTCATGGTGGCTTGACTTTTATAATTTGTTGCACTTTGATGAATTTTTAATGATTGTTTTCATGTTTGTATATGAAGTTTCATATTGTTGTAAAAATTTTATCGGTAGGATTAAATAGGTTCCAAATTGTTAGAGGGACACTTAGCTCAGTCAAAAAAAGATAAATTTTTCCCAAAAATTTATATTTTTATTGGATGGGAAGGGAATGTAGCAGAGTCCGCACCCCCCCAGCAAAAAAAAAACCCTTTTCGCACCCCAGCCCAACCTCCCCCTTCTTATTAGTATTTGCATTCTTTGCACGGTGTGACCCTTGTGACTTTTCATCACCCTTATTGTTAGAACTTTTCCCACGTACTATGAATCGCATGATCAGACATGTGACTCTCCCCGTCAACACCAAAGCCATTAGTTAAAATACCGATGTCCCGGCTAGCTCAGGTGATGGCAGTAGACTGCAAAACAAGGAGGGATAGGAGCCCCCTAGTGGCCCCTTTATAAACGATTGCCCGGAACCTTCGAGAGGGCAGACGGAGACACTCACAGACATAGACACACAGAGGGAGCCTCGCAGGAGCCGGATAGGCCAGAGGAGCGGTTTGCTCAGATAGATAGATAGAATAGATAGACAGATAGATAGACTTAGATTCAGGGATTGGAGCTCACAGAAACAGATAGACGCACGCATAGTCAGGACAGACGAACACGAGACGAACAACAGAGGATAGTTGAGCAGTGACAGAAGAAAGAGGACAGCAGAAGATAGCAAAGAACAGATGAGGGACAGCCTAGAGACGGAGTGAGGAGAACAAGCGATTAACACCGGCTGATTAAGCAGGGAAGAGAGTATAGATAAGTAGATTGACAGTATTACTTAATGAACCTTTTAGCCCAACCTGCACTAGTAGCCCGGTGGCAGTTTAAGACTCTAGTTTAATTAAAGAACACAACGCGAATCTATAAATATACATATAGAGTTAGGAGATGAACAAGGTGATTTTTTCTCAATTGTGTGACATTGTTGCTATGAAATATTAAACAAGAAAATTTGGAGAACAAGTATTGTTATTGTTTGAGCACATAGTGCACGTGTGTGGCACGAAGCAAGTAACACAACATCATCTTCCACATAACGTAACCACTATCGTCACGACCATCTTTAGCCTCGTCTGTCAACAATCACCCGCCACCTTTGACACAAAACCAAATCGAACCTGGGTAGTCAAACTTGGACAATTACATAGACAACTGTGTCACAGTCAACGATGCAAGAAGAAAGACAACATCAAGAGATAGACCAACAGCAACCAAGAAACAAATAGAGCGTGTTGGAGATCCATCGCAGCCAACCTTCTGTGCTTAGACGACACCTGAACGGTTGACTGCTTACATCCATCAAAATGACCGCGGTGTAGCTGCTAACCACTTGCCGTCAGACCCGAAAATCGCATGTTCAAATTTGCATTGGGTCGGATTTCTTGAAAATTGTTTTAAATCGTTCATGCCTTCTAACGAACAGCACTACTGCCCTAGAGCAAGAGGCAGACCGAGAGTACGATGGATAGACAATAGAGATCCTGAGGCAACACGGACTAACAACAACACGTGCAACACACCTGGCCCAGGATAGAAAACTGCGACTACCCACTACGCTGTGAGGCAATTGTGGACAAGACAAGACAAGACAAGACAAGACAAGACAAGACATGCCTTCTAGGTCAAACGAGCCTAAAATGGTACCAGACAAAGTCTTTGGAAATAAAGGCGCTCAGCGGGATATTGACGACATTACGTACTGAGACAATACATCTCTAGCTTCTTCTGTAGTGTTACGCTTTTAAAAATAAAAAAGAGGTGGTTGGCAACATGTGTTGCTGTTTATAGTTACGTCGCGATACCCGCGCCTTTTGGCCTCGAACATCCTAAATTAGTTTACTTTCATGAAATGTTTCTTAGATGTACACGATATTCTTAACAAAGCCATGGAACAGTTTTAAAGATAAATGACTCGTTCTAACGTTACCAGTCTTCCCAAAATGCCACGTCGATAAGCTTTCGATGTTTTTAATTAGCTAATAAAAAGAACTCCACAGCTGAACATGTAAAGCAGGGGACCACCGATCATCAGCAGAAGATTCCTCGTCAACAATTGTTTCGGCTTATCGACTCCGATATAATTTCAGCCGGAGAGGCAAGGAACCAACAGTCTGTATTCAAGAGAATGAGATCTGTAAAACTGATGCACACGCAACACTTAGGTTCTGAAGCAGGACTGCAGTTCAGTAGTTGACGAGCAACCAGAACTTTCCGCCAGAGTATACGGCTGGTGAACGCGAAGAAGAAGAAGAAGATTTCAGAGGGTGGGCCACCTGTGTCATGACCCCCCAGGCCTCGATCTTCTCCTGCTGCAATTAACCAGATGTTCTCGGACACCGACAAGACGAAATGATGACTATGCAACGGGTACTGTCAGATTCGATTTTTAATATATATTGTCGCTGCGGTAACCAATTAGACCAGCCGGCTACCTTAAAAGTGACTAGCTTACGGTTGGTTCATCGGACACATGTTATACTTTGAAACCTGGCAGAGTGACACTGGAAGACATCAATCGGACACCTTAGCTTTAAGGGGATAAGAAGCTCAGTTCATACAGGGACTGAAATATTCCCATATCAGGCAATCTTGCTCTCTTTTTATTCGTCTTGCCAATTGTTTCCACTTTCGAAACTATTTCCTTTAGTAGCATGACCGAAAAACACATTGTGAAAGAGATTAAAGTCCTAATCCGAATATAATGTTCCCAAAGACAGAAGTTTGTGCTCAGCATCACTTGAAGCGACATTAATTGAGGAGACAGCAAAATCTTGTTCTAACTGACAGCATTCATTAAGAAATTTATCACCTGACGGATTTAACCCCAATTATACAAATTTATGTCTAATATCATATATTCAAAGTGCACCGGTGAGTCCAAAATGGTTCCCTTTTATCCCGACACCCCATACTCATTACCATCGATACAGTCATCATCATCAAATGCCTTGCCAGCTGACGTAGGCGTTCAGATCTCTGTCGTTGTTGTTCTAGATAAATTCCACTGATAATATTCCTCAGTGCCACTGTCTTAAGCATTCCGCCATCATTTCTTATGGTCTGCTTCTGCCTCTTTTTTCCAGTTATCTTTCCAGCCCCTTTTCCCATCACATGACCAAAGAATTGTGTTTGTCCACTTCTCATTGTTGAATATAATGTTCTGCTTTTATTAGCTACATCCAGGCAATCATTGTTAGTTATTCTGGCAATCCAGTAAATCCTCGGATAATGGACACTCATCGCCAGAGATGTCAGCATCTGAATATTCTTCATATTTGCTCACTCCATTCTTTTTACCTTTCTTCTCATCACATTCCTCCTTCTTTCCCCCTCCCTTCCTGCTCTTCCTCAACCTCTCTTGCTCTTCCTCTTCAACCTTATCCTCGTGCTTCTCATTTAACACAAAAATGAAAAATAAACGATATAGTGATCTGATTTTATAAACACAACCTACATACGTGTCTGAGAATTCACGCAGCAGACAAACAGAACACAGGATAAACAGTATACATCAGTTATGTCCTGGAGTCTCATCGCGCCCCCTCAGGGATGAGCTCATTTCTCGTCCTACTCTTCAGTCTGAAGATGTATGACAATATTATTAAGATGATGATGGTACCGCAAGTTTAATGAAATATGTGATACTGGCTAAAGTTAATTGATTTTTAAACGTGTGTGTAATGAATATACTGTGTCTCCTCCACACTTGATCTCTCTAGTGCAGATTCAACACTGACTCTGTTGTCTAGCGGTTAGGTCACAGCTCATTCTAACCAGACGGCACTTCTCTCCACGGCCACACAACTTCAAATGACGGTCGACAACGGCTGATACATTTCACAGGTTTATTGTCACTGTAGCACAAGACACGAATCAATCTCGCCTTGCTCACGCATTGAGTCTCCGGACATGCTTCAGACGATGGACACTGGCATGTACACGACTGGCTCAACAAACAAACTGTAAACACAACGTCTGGCCTAAACGATCATTCAATAGCGCTGCCTGTCTTGTCGTTCAGCATTAACATTCATTCGACTCTGGTTCAGATCCACGTGCACTCTTCATTCTGGATTTACCTTCACAGATTCAGCTTCACATCCTTCCAGTCTGGGGCCCAGTCACCGAATCCACCTCATTCTCAATCCCCCAGATCTCGCATTCACACGTGGCTCACTCACTCTTGTCTTTTCACCATATCTTTGTGAAATCCATGCTATCAGGGACTTACCCAATTATGCGAGTCATCCCCTGACGTTATCCCTATTTATAGCATTATTACAGTGGGCATATGCAGGATAGGAACTTCTCACTAAGTTCAATCTCCCCTATTTATACCGCGCGTGTCGCATGACCTGTCCTATCTTGGAATAGTGTGATGAGACGGCTTCGTTCGGCGTTCGCCTGCGGTATATAATGTTTATGGGATGTAGTGTTGTCTGGAGTCTCCTGTGTGCACGCAAGAAGTACTGAAGGGTGAATTTAAACTGGGATGTCTTAACGTTCCTTGGCTGTGGCTTCCATTTCGAAGAAGAATCCACTGACAGGGAACTTAGAAATAAAAAAAAAAAAATCCCAGTTTCGAAACTCTCCAACAGTCTGGAAAGTTTCACAAAGTGGAAATAATCCCGCAAGTGAGCGGGAACAACACAAGAAAAGAGACAACAGGTACCCGTTGAAAACTAGGAATAAATGACACTCCCCTCTTGGACAGGCCATGCTACACGTTGTATCATGAATAGCAAGGTGCGGACAAGTACGTGATAAGTGGCACAGGATGTTACGCAGCGGTAAGCAATTGTGGTGTTTATCCTTTTTTTTCTTGCCTTGTTTACCGAATATACCGTATACATCTAGGAGTCGGTGAGTGTGGCTTAGGTATTGCAAACGCGCTGTGTAATACTAGGTTGCTGAGTATAAATACCAGCAGCAAGCGGTCTTTGGTTTGTTTTGACAGTTGTACTAAGAGCTGGTCAGCTCTGTGGCTAAGTCGATGCGAACGCTTAGTAATGCCTGGGTACCGGGTTCGATCCCAGCTGCGGGCCATACGCCTTGCGTTGGTTTCGACAGTGGTATCATGGAGCTGACCGTCCAGAAGCAATGGCAAACTACTGGACGTAAATTTGCCTAGTGAAACCACACAACAGCCAGGGGCTGATGGGGTTGATTCTACAACGTCCTGTAAAGGATACGCAACTAACCTGTTAACTAAGAGCTGACTGTCCATGAAGTAATTGCAAACTACTTAACATACATTTTGTCGATGAAAAAGAAAAAAATTACCACAATAGCCAACAATTCTTGAGTTTTTTTTTTTTTTGCAACGTCCTGTAAGGAATATTGAATGTATTAAGAATCGACATCCTAGCCACCCCTACGGGCCTTGTCCTGATTTTCAGCAGCAAACGAAGACTTCTAATTTCAATGTCTACCAGTAACTGTCTGATTGGATATCCGTCTCGCCCTTCCTCTGAGTGTTGAGCATAAGCCAGATCCGCTGGTAACACTTCGCGCCATTCTTTTTAGAATCTATTTGCGCTTCCGCATTGTTCACTCGCTTCCAGAGGGCCCTCAAAACATCTAGCTTGTCATACATCACTTTACCACCAAGTGGTGCAGACTTGGCCAGTCTATCTGCCTTCTTATTTCCCAACACACCGGCCTAACCTGGAGAGAATATCCAAAAGATACTATCTACCTGGGACCTCTTAAATTATGCCTGCCACTTTGCGACGAATATACCTGTCTCCACCTTTCTCAGCATGCTCTGTGAGTCAATGACAATCACGAGCAGTGTATATATCTGATTTTCAAACCAGCGAAAAGCAACAGTGACTGCCTCCACCTCCATTCTCAAATTAGATGTTGTCCATTCGACTTTGCTATAAATCCACATGCACTTCGTCTACTCCCCAATACAGAGCCATCTGTATAGATAATCACATCACTTTGGCGGGAGTTGCCATGAATCATTTGTTGAACTTCTGATTCTGCAGCGCGAGATGGCCAGTCCCCGCACTCATGACCAAAAGTGATAAGAAACCTGCACAAGTCTGAAACCTGCTCGGACACTTTAACCCGCTTCTCATTTATCAAGCCTATACACAAGTCTGATTGTGTCTTCAACTTGCACCATCCAAGACCTTCCTCTTTTCAGTCTGTGACCCTTAAATGTACACAGGGCTTCATAAGAGAGGTACTTTTTGTTTGCAGCTACTCTGAGATATGACTTTGCTTGCAGAACTTTGAGGCTATCTGCAATAGTACGAAGTGCAAGCATATATCGCATACATACTACAAGGGTATTTCTTGTACATGCCAGAAAAAAAAAAAAAAAACTCGCATGGCTTTATTCTGCATGCGTTCAAGTTTCACCAGCTAACATTTTGATATGGTAAGCTTTCCAAGTCCATAATCTATTACATACGGGATCACATGCTGGAAAATTGTGAATATAATTCTTTGTCCCATGTTCATTGCTGTCATAAGCTTGAAAGAATGGAGTCCTGTTTTTGGCATTTCGACGCAACTACCTCCACGTGATCCTAATAGGACAGGCTTCTATAGAAAGTAATACCCAGGTGACTCAGTTTGCTTTTTCTTTTGACGTTACGGTTATCAATTGTGAGGCTTGGAAGATTAGCTCTTATAATGTTACTGTCAAGATAGCACCACACACACACACACACACACAAAAAAAAACAGCCTTTTATGAGTTGATGACGGCACCCATCTCTGCACACCAGTCACTAAGCCGCTTTTCTACATTTGACTCTAGCTTTTGGGCTGTCTGTTTCCAATCGCCCACCGTCCCCCAATCACCCCTTTTCCCAGGCCTAGATTCAAGAACAGCATTAGCAAATGTCAATATCCTTGCACCACCTGGTGCTTCAAGTTCTCCAGTCTTGCTTGTATACACATTTCAGAGCATTGGTGAAATTGCACAACCCTGGGGGTAGTCCTGGAGCGATACTGCATGGTTCTCAGGTCCATGTACCCAGGCGAAATGAAACCATATATGAATGCAGGACAGCTACTATCCAGTTCCCAGGGACAAATCCCCTTAATCATGAATGCTGAGAGCAAAACAACATATCTGACTTTTGTGTAGGCATCCTCAAGATCAAGTGCTGCCACAACTGTCTCCTGTCTGTTCTGGAAGCCCTCATAAACATCAAAAGCAAATGTAGCTGCATTTCCAGGTATCTTTTCGTGGCTTTTAACTACCCATACTTTTTCGAAGGAGCTTTTCCTTTTCCAAAAAAAAAAAAAAAACATTTGTAGTTTGACAGCAATAATCTTCTCAACCACATTGACAAAAGTATATTGTAGGGTGATAATCATAAAACCGCTGAGTCTGGACAAATCTTTCGCTAGTTTTGGAAGAGGGAATATGTAGCTATGTACCAAATCCTTGGGTACTGACGCTATTCTTTTGCTCTAGTTGAAAATCTCCCTCAAGTCTTCGTCACTCACACTCTTCATATGGGCATACCTGACTCCGTTTGGCCCCGGCGCAGTGTATTTTGCTTTTTTTTTTTTTTTTGCAGTATATATTTTATATCCTCTTCCTTAAAAATATCCTGAATATAGTAATCAATTATAGTATTAGACAGATTCATTCTAACCGAATTTCCAAGCTCCCTATCATTTTGATCAGTCTGGAGTATACATATCTCCGAAAAAGCGTCCCTTATTCTCTGTGTCTGTTGTCATTGGCTTATCATTATCAGTCTATATAATGCCTGCTGTTACTGACCTGTCCTTCGTTTGCATCTGTCTGTGAAGTTTTAAGAACCTACCCAGTAATCTATCCCTTCCAGTTTCGATAATAAAATATTCCAATTGAGCCTTTATTTTTGTAATTGCTGCATACTGCTTGAACCCGTCTACTTTTTCTGTTCTATCTTTTTCTAGTTTCTCTACATCCTCTTGAAACCTGTGAGGTACCTTTTTTGCTTAACTGCTGCTCGCTTCACTCTCCATAGTTTTTATACTTCTTGGATCCACCATGGAGAATGCACTAAAGCAGAGCCGTCCAAGAAGAGTACTGACTGTCCGTCATACTTGAAGGGTGTTCTCACAGCCCTGATCTTGGTAAGCTTTAGAAATCAAGACTGAGCATAGCAAATGGTCACTCCAATGATCGTAAAGAATATGCAACTAAACCCTCAAGGAACCGGAAAAAAAAATTGTTTCTCACCTGTAAGAACAGCTCATTGTCTTTACCAGACTTGTGATTGCTTCAGTTGTACAATCCGGGATCTCAGGATTTTAGTCGTTTCTTCTTAATTCGGTACCGTGCATTTTAGGAATCTATTAAGTTGTGGTGCGCATTTAAATATTTTTGTACTCCTTCTTCTTCTTCTTCTTCTTCTTCTTCTTCTTCTTCTTCTTCTTCTTCTTCTTCTTCTTCTTCTTCTTCTTCTTCTTCTTCTTCTTCTTCTTCTTCTTCTTCTTCTTCTTCTTCTTCTTCTTTTTCTTCCCCTTCTTTTTCTTCCTCTTCTTCTTCTTCTTCTTCTTCTTCTTCTTCTTCTTCTTCTTCTTCTTCTTCTTCTTCTTCTTCTTCTTCTTCTTCTTCTTCTTCTTCTTCTTCTTCTTCTTCTTCTTCTTCTTCTTTTTCTACTTCTTCTTCTTCTTTTGCTTTCTGACAGTTAGTTTATATTTGTCTGTCAATTCTATCATCTTCTGTGATCATACTTCCCAGATATTTAAACTCCCTAACTTGATTCAGAGCAGAACCATTTAGCTGTATGTGTAGAGGGGCAGGGGTTCTATTAACTTGCATTGTTTTAGTTTGGTTTACATTGATCTTCATATTGTATTTACTGCATGCTGAGTTTAACCTGTTTTTGTCGTCTTGCAGTCTATCTTTTTCGGGGTAGAAAAAGCACTGGTCGTCAGCAAATAGTAGTTCGTTTAATGTGGGTGAATCGCTAATTCTCCTGATGTGTGTACTTTCTCATGATTATTCTATGTTGTCTGTTTCAGAACTGGCTTCTTTAGATATTCTGTCTGTAAAAATGTTAAATAAAAATGTGGAGAGCCCACATCCGTGTCTCACACCTATGTTGACTAGAAACATAGCTTATATGCCTTCTTGTGTTCTTATTGCACTTTACCTTGTATGGTACATAGCTATGATGTTCTTCAGTAACTGTCCTTGTAACCCGTAGTTCCCAAGAACAGACCATAGTTTGTTTCTATTCACTCTGTCAAAAGCCTTTTTCTGATCTACAAACACAATAGTCTGTTTGGTGTTATAATCAATGGCTTTTTCACACACTTGCATCAGAGTAAAAAATGCATCTGTGCATCCTCTGCCTTTAAACGGTTGCACATGCTTAACTCAAGCCCTAGCTCAAAGCCAGAGACCAAATGGACAAACATTGCTTAACAACCTCGCTGTGTAAAATCTTGTCAAATGCACACACAGTTCTGACAAGAGTTAGTAAGATTCTCTAATCATTCATGGTACAAAATCTTTTATAATCACGTCATAAATCAAAACAAACTGTAAAACAATACAAACTACACTTTAGTCATATAAAGAATAATAGGAAATATAAATTTAAAATACCAAATACATATTGCGATAACTCAGATAGCACTATATCGCAATTATAACCCTGGAGGTTTAACATGATTTTCTGCAGAATGGAAGTTGTTAGCCTAAAAACACTTAGAGACATACTAAGTGGAGATCGGAGCACTTTCAATGTGCGATGACGGTGATCTCTAACATAAACTATTAACTATAAAATATATTTTGCTTTCCCGTCCTAGAGCCACCGTTTTCAGCCTGAAAACTATGAACATAAAGTTATGTTAGAAAAAATTAGATGTAGCACACAGATTACCAGTTCACCTCCGCCCTACATTGCGGCGTCCGTGGCATAGGCGCCGTGAGTCTTGTCTTGTCTTGTCTTGTCCACAATTGCCTCACTGCGTAGTGGGGAGTCGCAGTTTTCTATCCTGGGCCAGGTGTGTTGCACGTGTTGTTGTTATCTGTGTTGCCTCAGGATCTCTGATGTATTGTCTATCCATCGTATTCTCGGTCTGCCTCTTGCTCTAGGGCAGTAGTGCTATTCGTTGTATGCTCGTAGAGGCAGTTGGTCGGTTTGCATTCGCATCAAGTGGCCAAACCACTCTATTTGTTGCTTCTTTATGTATTGCAGGCATGGTGTGGTTCCTACAATTGCTCTAATGTTCTCGTTTCGAACTCTGTCTCTCCTTGTGACATTGGCAGCCTTACGTAAGCATCTCATTTCGCACGTCGTGATCTTTTTCTCCTGTGCTCTTGTTAGGGACCAGGTTTGGCTTTGGTAGCAGAGGGTTGGTACAAACATGCAATTTATCAGTTGCCGTTTTAGTTCTATAGTGATGCTTGGCTGTTTTAGCAGTGGGGAGAGTTGGTAAGTTACTGCGTTCGCCTTTCGACATCTTGCCTCAAGTTCTCTATCAATAGGCGCCGTGAGTTCGACTGGTAATTCGATTTCAACGTACCGTGATTGAACCCCACTGCTGGTTGCGTAGATTTTTATCATGGTATAGTGCGTCGCAGGTAGACCTAGCCTAAACTGGGTACCGGGATATATGACATGGGGAAGTAAAGACGTCCGGCGTAATGCTGACCACATTACCCACCTAGTGCCGATTGATCTGTTACAAATACGGGTGCTTTTCCTACATGCACAATGCGCCAAAAGTAGTTAAAAGGGATCTTTACTTACTTTATTTTACTATACCCTATTTGCCCTCCCATACCCCACTAGGAGCCCACTAAGTAAAGAGATAAAGCGAAGAAACAATATAAGTTAAATACAATTTCTATGCGCACCAAATCCTAGCAATCGACAAACACTTGAAATGCGCCATGCTGGACTTATGAGAGAGGACGCGACTTTATGTCTTGAGATCCAGTATTATAGGACAGAAGCAAATGTAAGCTTTTTGAGGACTGTGAACTGGATTTACAGGTAAGGTAGAGAGTTTCAGCTTTTAATGTCACATCATTTTCTTTCCTTAAAAGTTGTATGGAATAAAAGCTCTTGACAATAGACAGAAATTCAAAAAGTAGTGCGTTAACAATAACACGATGGAAAATAAAACACAAATTATATGTACAAGAAAAGCGGCAGGACAAGCAAAAAGAGATAGTAGAATTAGCCAGTAGCCAAACATTTAAACAGGAGAGCAGCAGTTTGTAGGCAAGAGGCCGACTAAGAAAGTAATCGGTAGAGGGAGTTAAAGGGACAATACAGAAGTGAAATAGCACATTGCCACAAGCTCCATAGCAAAAGTCAATAAACAACACAAAACTCCTCTCTGCGACTCTTTGCTGCATGAGCAGTAGGTCAAAAAATGAAAAGAAGAAAAACACAGAAACTAAACACCCCGTAGCTTTTGGATAGACACATTTCGAACACTCAATGAAAAAAAAAAAAGTAGATATTCATTACTTCATTGATCTTCTATCAAGAGCATTATTCTCCTTCTCCTTCTCCTCCTTCTTCATCTTATTATTATTATTATAAAAATTTTAATTTTCTTCCTCCTCATTGTCTTCTTCTACTTTTTTCTTTTTTCTTCTTCTTTTCTTCTTATTCTGCTTCTTCTTCTTCTTCTTCTTATTCTTCTTCTTCCTCCTCTTCTTCTTCTTCTTCTTCTTCTTCTTCTTCTTCTTCTTCTTCTTCTTCTTCTTCTTCTTCTTCTTCTTCTTCTTCTTCTTCTTCTTCTTCTTCTTCTTCTTCTTCTTCTTCTTCTTCTTCTTCTTCTTCTTCTTCTTCTTCTTCTTCTTCTTCTTCTTCTCTTCTTCTTCATCATTTTGTTTTACTTCTTTATCTTTTTTTCTTCCTGTTTGTCTTCATCTTCTTTATGTTCTTCTGCTTCTTCTTCTACTTCTTCTTCTTCTTTTTCTTCTTCTTCTTCTTCTTCTTCTTCTTCTTCTTCTTCTTCTTCTTCTTCTTCTTCTTCTTCTTCTTCTTCTTCTTCTTCGTCCTCGTCTTTTTCTTCCTTTTCTGCTTCTTCTTTTTCTTCTTTTTTTTTCTTTTTCATCATCACATTGTTTTACTGTTTCGTCTTATTCTTCTTCCTCTTCTTTTTCATGTTGCATTTTCACGCTTCTTCTTGTTTGTTTCTTCTGTTACTTATCACTATTATATAGTTTTAACTATTATTATAACCCATTTTAGGTTTGCTAAGTGCGACGACTAATGAACAAATCCACGAGATGAGACTCCAGGACATAACTTGTGCATTCTGTGTATCCAGTTTTCTCTGTTTCTTATACGCGAATTCTCAGACAAGTATGTAAAGTGAGTTATAATATCAGATACAATAGATTATATATATATATATATATTTTTTTGGTTTTGTCCCCTGACAGACGGGTATAAAAAGGCTGATAAAAATGAGAAGCATGATAAAAAGGAGCAAAATAGTAGGTTGAAAGGAACGGAGATTAGAAATGAGCGAATATTTAAAAAAAAAATATGTAAGAGTCTTGTGTTTAACTCTTTACGATTGTGGCTAATTTCTTTATCTATTCTGTCGCATATGTTGTCAGAGCCATCAAAAGAATGAGAACTATTTCATACCTATTATTACATTTTGGATATATGATAACAATTAAAATTAGTTGAGAACCCTTACAACACGTAGCAGTCCAACTCTATCATTTTCTGGCTGTGGTGTTGTTTTTTTTCTGGGCACAATTTTACGTTCAGTAGCTTGCCTTTGCTTTCTAAACTGTCAGCTCTCGCTACCACTGTCGAAACCAGCGAAAGACAAAACGTCTGCATCAGGGATCGAACCCGACATCCAGCATTACGAAGCGCGTTCGCAACGCCTTAGACAGAGACTTTGGGAGCAACGGGAGCATTGCTTTAGGCACTTATTAAATAACAAGTAGAAGCTCAAACCTTCAGCTGGTTTATTTCTTATTGTATGGAAAAGGTAAAGGTCACGTCGGGAGATGTCAAAAAGTGTTTATGCACACGGTTATAAAGAAACCATAAGTGGTCTGCCACAAGTACAGACAGCTGATAAGAAACTGTCCACCTGTGTCGCCGTCCGTACGCAACTCCGTCGCTACTGACATTGGCTCTCCGGTTGACACAATTAAATGACCACCAAGTGTACAGTCATGGGAAGTTAAGGCGAACAGGGTGATGCTAACAACAGCACTCAATTGATTTATAAAACATATGGGATAACCCTATATGCCCAGTATGCTTGAAGGAACTGTAAAAGGTCTTTTATTTTACTTTGTGTATTCAGTATGTAGTGCAAGACCTGCATGTTATATATCAATCGGTGATAACAAAAGCACGCCAAGGCCTGTTAGCAATGAGGTTCCGGACCGACGCTAACACTGGGCAGAGACTGCTTCTGCTTCTGTTCCAGGGACTTCCAGAGACGAATATGCTCTTGCTAACCTCTCTGTCAGCGAAACTCATATTGAAAGACTTGAAAAGGTGCCAAATGAAGCAACGCGCATTATTCTTAGGTTCACTAGAGACACCTCTTGTGTAGCCATGAGGTATCTTCTTGACTTCCCTACCATGAACTACAGGATCAAGATCTGGTGAGCTCGTGCATACCTCAAGATAAGCTCAGATCTGAAGCACCCTTTGCTCCTTAAAAAAAGGGCAACAGGCCTAAAAGGGGCAAATGATGGCTGGGTAGGGCAGATGATGACATCCTGCAGGTTTGCAGCCTTAGAGGCAATCATCCAGGTGAGGAATGGATACCAGCGTCTAAAGCGCTCCGTGGCACATTCTCCTGTGTCGTGACTCTTGATAGGCGTTGTCGGGAGCAGGATCCAGCTGTTGACAATGAAGAATTATGCGCTCTTGTCAGTGACAAGTCAGATGGGTCAGATGTGGTGATTTTCACAGACTGATCACAAGAATGGACATAAGAGTGCATGTGCATTTACAGCTCGCTCTTCAGGCAGAACAGTTCAAGAAGGCAGCAGTGCTTTCTCCATGACCACCAGCAGCAGGACGATGGAAGGGATGGCGGTGACACAAGCTTTCATGTGGCTAGAATAACAGGACTATGCCAGCGTGTGTGTGCTGAGTGACTCTGTGAGCATGATTCGGCCGGTCGAGGCAGGCTGGTTAAGCAGACAGTGGTTTGGGTCATTGCAAAACTCTCTTCTGTGTTTAGTTACCTTCTCATTCGTTTCAGAGTATGCAGGCGTTGTTGGTAATGAAAGAACTGAATGACTGGCAGGTGCTGCAATAATTGAAAATGGCCGGCCAATTTTCACATTTTCCCATAGAGAAATAGGACGTTTTGGGGATTTTGGTAGCAACGTGTCCACATTACTGCTAAGTATACGCGAATTGGGAGTAAATTTTGTCACAGCCAAGCATGAGAAGCACACCGGACGCACACGAAGTCTTGTTACCCAACATAGGACATGCATTATTAACCGCACGACGCTGAAGGATATGTTAAGAGGGGAATCTGAGCGCCTATGGATTGTCCAGAGTGCTGTGAAGATAATCTAACTCATAACTCAGATCAATCGGTTGTTTATGTACTCAACATCACACCGGCTGCCTTTACTTCCCTGAGCTTACCTGGTTTACATTCTGGGCAATATCCGCTTATGAGCAAAAATCCCTTTTGAATAAATAAAAAAGGAACACAAAAATCGAATGTATTACCTTCTGGGTCCGAAGACTAGTGTTTAGCCGCTAAGCCAAAGCGGAGCTAATGAGTGCAGTTTTTTTTTTTAAATATCCAGAAACCATAAGTTCCAACCCTTTAGCTGGATACTGTGGATATCCCAACATTTCGGCCTTGATTCCATGGAAAATACCGTAAATCTAAAGCATCAAGTCGGCTCTGTGGCTAAGTCGATACGAACGCTTCGTAATGCCGGGGTGACGGGTTCGATCCCAGCTGCAGGCTATGCACCTTGCGTTTGTTTCGACAGTGGTATCAGGGAGCCGACCGTCCAGTGCAATGGCAAACTACTGGACGTAAATTTGCCTAGAGAAACCACACAACAGCCAGGGGCTGCTGGGGTTGGTTCTGCAACGTCCTGTAAAGGATACGCAACTAACCTATAGCATCAGCGAGGCTCTTGATGATGATGATAGTGATGCTTTTACATACATATGTTTGTATCAATGATGATTTTACTGTATCTACACAGACACTTACGAGTGTCTGCATGCGTAATGATTTCGTCAATAAAGACCGGTACCCATTATGATAGCAGCTTTTCTTTATTGTGCTCTTTGTTCATATTTATTATGTGTAAATTGCTTAAAGAACATCATAGTAACGTGAAGGACCCTTTTCCCACGACTTTAGGTGTATTAGGCTTTTAGGGCTAGACCTATATTCTAAAGACCTATTAGCACTGGGTCGGTGATGTGGTCAGTATCACTCCGGTCGCCTTTTCTTCACAGTGCCACACTTGGCACCCTCTCAACCTTGGGCTGATCTGTGAGCCGAGGTCATTTTTGACAAAAGTGCGGCTTCGACAAGAACCCGAACTCAGTACTTTCCGATCCGCAGGTGACCGACTAACTGCTACACCACAGCGAATTCCTCACGAACATCATATTTACTGATTTTTTTGCTAAAGAAAATTAATTGATTCCCCCCCCCCCCCCCACCCCCCCCCCCCCCCCCCCCTCATTTTCTATCTTGTTTCATTACGTACAGATGTGTGTCCTGAGAGCTGGTTTGGATCTCGGTGTCAGTACAAATGCCGCTGTGCCGATGGCATGTGTTTCTCAAATGGAGACTGCATAGACTTTTTTTCACTGCGAGGCTGGATGGTTCGGACCCTCGTGTCAGTATGGTATGCGATTTCATAGCTTCTTTTTTTTTTTTAATTATAGTTCATGCTTCAACCATATTATCAATTTAGATGAGATCGCAGATTCGTCAGTAAATTCATGCTTTCGACTCCTCGGCATGGTTGATGTTTCCACTTATACAGAAAATTACATTGATAATCGATGATTATTAATTATATGCACACTCTTATACATGTGAGTAAGTAGGGAGTGAGCATATCTTAGAGGTGCATGCACCTACACCTACGTTATGTGAGTTCAATTATACAGACTGTTAAAACAGTAAGCATAGTTAGTGATTTCACCTGTCCACGCTTACACGTATCTGTATAGTTGGTAATTGCAGCTGAATAGGTGTTTACATATGTCAGTGTGCGACAGACTTCATCAGTAACATAATTATCAACTGTTATATAGAAATAGTTTTAACATAAAGGTGTAAATCAGAGACAATTATTAAACAAACAGAGCAATTTCTTGAGTCCTCGGAGATGCATTTTTACAGAAGACTCATTAGAATTCCTTAAAAAAAGATGTTTAGAAAAAGGCAAGGGCTCAAAGACAGCATATCACACACACACACAAACACACACACACACACACACAAACACACACACACACATACAAACACACACACACACACACACAAACACACAAACACACACACACACACACAAAAGACGGTAATAATGTGCTGGGCATGTTACGAGAAGAAGGAAACCGAAAAATTGTGTTAACAATGGAAAGATCAGTATAAAGAGAGACAGGTTAAGACATAACGAGAAGTTTCTTTACAGCCTGTTGCAATGGCATAGAGGGATGACCACACACGAGCTGACTTATGTACTCAGTTGCAGATTGCAGACTGCGGAGAGGCATTATCGCCAAGCATCTTGATGACGATGATACTCTCACATATGTTAATATAAACAGTGATTTTCGTTTTTACGGGCAGCACTTGATATCTGTATGTGTTGTGGTGTCGTCTATTTAGACCAGTACACATTAACTTAGCTGTCTTTCTTTATTCTGTCTTTCAATTCCTATTAATTTTGTGTATACTACTTTATGAACATTATATGTCTTATATATAAAATGCAAATGATGTGTGAACGATAAATGGTTTAAAGTTGCAGAGTAAGATGTAAATTTGGCCTGTACAAAGCATGCTTTAAAGATAAAATACAGTATGAATGTGAAAGATGCGAGCTTGGAAAGGTGCTACTCCATTTAGTTCCTTCAAATTATATATATATATATATATATATATAATATATATATATATATATATATATATATATATATATATCAGCTTCTTGGTTTCACTGCCTATCAAATGGTAAACATTCAGTCACTCACAGAAACAAGAGTTAAGAGAAGAAAACACTTTAAAACATTCCGTTCTGGTAAAGGTTGTGGGCTCTCTCTTCTTCCAAAACGTGTTTGATAGGACCAATGTTGCTCGGGCTGTTGGCACCTTTGCCTATTGACAGACGGTAGTGTTTAATGTGTTAAAGAAAGGCAACGTATCACAGCTCGTCGCGGCAGCGAGTGTGACTAGACATAACTGATCGCGTGCAGAAGAATCCTTACATATATAGACATTATATGTTTACCTCCGAAAAACGGTCCCAAATTATTGAGGCTGAAAAAATTCATTAACAGGATCTTAGTCACACGTTAATTGCAAACTTCCGGCGACTATTGCCACCGCTGAGAGGATCTCCGGCGCCGCGGAATGGCTGGAACTCACGAGCAAATAAAATGAAGGAAGCTGCAGGAGATGTGATAGCTGCTGTCGCTGGTGAAGTCCCAGACATCTAGTTTTAGCTCGCCTTCCCCCAATCCCCGTTCTTGCAGCATTTTTCATTTGTGTGTTGACAGCCTTTTTGCCATGCAAAGACCGTCAAGAATTTTTGTTGTTTTTTCTATTCCCAGTCTTTTCTTAGCACAAATGTTCAAGTTTCCCTTTCATAACAGGCAGAAAAAAAGATGACTTCTGGTCGCTTGTTGGTAAATATACGGTTTCAGAGACCAATGTTTAATTTCACTATGATCTATCTCTGCCTCTTTCAGTTTTTCGTCTGCGTGGTGGTCTGTGGACAGTGGTTTTTTGGGGTCTTGTGTGAGTTTTAGTGATTTTGTTTAAATAGTTTGTAATCTGTGTGCTCTTTGTTGCATGGGTGTGTTTACGCAAGTTTGTGTTTGTGGGGTGGTTTTCATTGTTTGTGGGTGATCGTGTGGCAGTCTGTTTCTGCATATTAATTATGTGTGTGGAAGTGTGGTTTTTAGTGTTATGTAGTTTTGTGGTTTTGGCGTGTAGTGTATCCTAC
>CAJHNH020003699.1:0-60107 GCA_905116865.2 Candidula unifasciata
GTGGTTTTGGTAGTCAGTTTACCCAAAACCCTTTCTGTCGTGTACTTAAATAACTTGACACAGAGACCCTCATCCTGATGTAACTGCCCAGCATCTTTCTCTCTGCCTTTCCCCTCAAATTTTCTCCCGTCAGGGTTGTACTCCAGTTCTCTTTCTTAACACGTTTAACTGTCAAAAATCCATTATCAATACACAACTGAACCCAACCATGAGTAACTGTTATAAAAAGTTAGCCCATTAAATAGTATTATGTATTAAAATATGCCTGATTGCTGCTTCCCCAAAAAAGGGGAATTTAATGTGCAAAAAACATCAATCGGTGGAAATGCTGTCATACATATCAGATAATGATTTTATGTATGCCTTATGTTTTAAGTGCCATTTATGCTGATGTTTATTAACTCTTTCTGGACGTATCGTCATTTAGGGGTGGCAGAATCCATTACATTTAGACATATCGCCATTGAAGTGGCTCTCAACATAAACACTCTTAATATTTTTTTGCTTGCTAGAAAATCAATTTGTATGAACATGTTTTGAAAAAACTGGTATCTTAATTTTTTAAGAAAGGTGGACTATTTTCTGATTTGTTTTTAAATTAAATCAGTCATTTAATATGCTTTTTTTTTTGCTCTTATGAAATTGGATGTGATATGAAAATGTTCACAAAATCCAAGGTTTTTCGAATAATGGTCTTAAACAAAGACTAGCTGATGCATAACTAAATAGAGAAGGCGTGTGAATTCTTAGAAATGGATAGCAGTGTTGCTGATGAAGTAAAAATTAAAGTAAGCACAACACTTCATGTGTCAAAAACCATGAATGTGTGACATTTTAATATTTTGTTGTTGCAATACTGACCCTTAAATAGTTAAGATGTATTCTGTATTAATTTATCTCTAATTTGATATAGTATATGTCACTATACAGCTAATAAACTTTCTTCAGGAAGGTTTTAGTCTTTTATGTTGCTATAAAATATTCAGCTCAAAATGAATGTTGTCCAAACCCAAGAAAAAAATGCCTTCCTAAAAGATAGAAAGGCTTTCTAGCCACAATATTTCATTTCTTTGTTTGAAATTGTAGTTTTGTGAACCTTTCTGGTTCTACTTATTGTTTAGATTGATATATTGTCATGATGTATGATTATAAACATGACCAAGAACACAGCAAATATATGTTTAAGGAGCGAGATAGCCCTCTGTGCTGCCTGGCATGGTATGTGATGATAAATAATGGAACTGTTGGTCCAAAACATGTTTACATTAAAGACATTAAAAGAATATAAAGACTTAAATACTACAGTCGGTGTCTGTGGCTTAGGCGTTGAAAATGTGCTTCGTAGTACTGGGTTGCTGGGTTCGATCCCAGATGCAGGCTATTTGGTAGGAAACAGTTTTGCGTTTGTGTCGACAGAGGTATCCAGAGCCAACAGTTCAGTAGCAATGGCAAACTACTGAAGGGAAAATTTGCCTAGAAAAACCACAATTCAAAAACTGCTGGGATTGGTTCTGTAACATCCTGTAAGGGATACACAACTAACTTTAACTTAAAGCACGTGTTTATACTAAAAATACTTAAAAGGCTGTAGTGGCTAAGACTCCTGCGCATTGGAGCACACCAGCTGTTCCCCCTCGTGAGTCTCTGGGTCTAGCCTTATAGGTGAAAAAGGCGCACTCAGGTGCAGATAGGCTATTGGTGCATGTTATTGCAGATAGGCTAAAGGTGCTGCAGGCTAAGTCATACCTCAGAGGAGCTGCAGACAGAGAACACCCTCTGTATGAAGCTTTGGTTGCAGGCAAGGGTCAGAGGTTGAAAAGTGGAAAATCGTGGATAGCTCAAGCAGAAGACACAATAAGACAAGTATGCATGCTGGAGAACATTGGGCGAGGAGAGGAGTGGGTCAGAGTACCAGCAGAAAAGTCTGACCTGTATAGGGTTATGATCACATTGGGCCGGGAGTGCAGAGAGTGGCCAGCGGGTGCTACAGAGGTTGAAGTCCAACAGTTGATTCATGACAATTCACGCCCAGGTTATCTGTATATCAATACAGATGGTTCGGTGCTGAGAGGAAAGAGAAGTGCTTGGGGGTTCATAGCAAAAGCCAATGGAAAATCTTTAGTGCAAGACAGCCTAGCATATGACACCACAACATCTAGCATGAGAATAGAGGTGGAGGCGGTAACTGCAGCTCTCTGATGGCTAGAGAACAAGGTGCATACACATGTGGTAATTGTAACAGACTCTGAAAGCATGCTGAAAAAGGTGAAGACAGGGATGCTACCATGGCTCCCAATGAAAATATCAGCATAACATTCCCTGCAATTCTAGTGTGGGACTGTTAGTGCTGGCGCATTTGTCAGCTGCCTTACGCATTTTTACTTTGGGTATGCAAGATTCATGATTTTGAAGGGACTGACAAGTTTTTCAAATGAGAAACTGAAGGACATTCTGTGTGATTTCTACTGGCACAAAAATGTAGCAGTTACAGGATAACCCATCTGCGGTGATGTTGGAACCATACTAACTAACAAACCCTCAATATCATTGTCTGCACGGTTACTGGAGGGGAGGGTAGGGTGGAGGGAGCAATGGTAAACTACATTCTTCAAAATTCCTAAAAATAAAAGTTATGATTCAAGGATTGGTGCAATTGTCTTAGAACAGTCCTACCATCTGATGCAAGAAGCCTTGCAGACATTACAACAATTGCTGTTGCAAAAGTAACCTGTGGCAAGATGCAAAACATTCTCACCAATAAAAATATGGCAATGGCGGTTAGAACAAAGTTTTGAAGTGCTATACTGAAAGTATCAACTGTGGCTTAGGCACTGTGAATGTGCTTTGTAATTCTGACGTACCTGGTTCGATTCCAGCTGCAGGCTATTTGGCACCAGACTGTTTTGCCTTGATTTTGATAATGGTATTGAGTACTGGCTGCTCAGAAAGTAATGACATACTACTGAACAGAAACTTGCACAGTAAAACCAGACAGTAAAACAAAATACTGGGGTTGGTTCTGCAACATCCTGTAAAGCAGGGCTATTCAACTGGCAGCCTGCGGGATAGATTTGGCCTAGCAAGTGGCCCACAAAACACTGCCAACTGTATTGTATTAATGGTCTTTCTATCCTGGAGCTCTGACCTCTGGCCGGTGACAATCCCCATTTTCAAAATGTTGGCCCCTGAGTCAACTTAACTGAATAGCCCTGCTGTAAACGATGCGCAACAAACTTTCACAAAGTGATTTAATATATTCTTTTGAAGTCGGAGTACATCTACCTGAGAGGTAAGGAACCAACAGTCTGCAAATAACTTAGACATATGAAACGGATGTACACGCAACACTCAGTTTCTGGAACAGGACTAGAGTCCAGAAGTGGACAAACAACCAGAATATTTCTGCCAGAGTTTATAGCTAACGAACGCAAAGAAGAAGAAGAAGAAGAAGAAGAAGATTAAGTATATGACAAATGGATAACAGACAAACTGAGAGAAATCTAACAGGCAAGGCAGAGAGATAAATACCCATAATTTTTGGCCATATGAATGGGACAAGACAAGAGCACTGACCTGACCTGTGATTATTATGATCGTAGGATGGTAAAACATAACTGCCTATGCAGGGGATGTGATGATGATGATGATGATGACTCAGCATACACATGTGGTTAAATATGAATACAAGCACCACACAGCTATCGTTAAAATATGTTCAAGAAAACAGTTACAGTTATACCATTCTAAACATATTAGCAATATAAAAACTGACAATAAAAACAGTTTTCAAAGCAGAAGAGAAAAAAGGAAAAGCCTGTTACCATTTGAGTTGTAAAGCTACTAATAACTAGAAGGAAATAACTAATGGTTTATTCAAGATTTAAGAAACAGATATAAAAACAAATGCTGTCAAAAGAGAAAGATATACTATCTTGAAAGAAGCATATGAGTTTATGAGTGATTTATATATTGATATGTGAATACCTGTCGGAACGGAGGGAGGCAGCGGCGGTGCATTCCCTTGGAAATATTCGAAAAAAGTGCAAATAAGTCAAAATGAAGTGCTTCATTAATCGTAAAGCACACAATGCACACATAACACAGTTTTATCCAATAATGTTTCATATTACTTTTTTTTAAACCATAACCTCCTAACCTCTAGCCTATCCTAGCTGTTTGAGGTCACTTCCTGTCCATTGCCTATCTATGACTTAGTGAAGCTGCATATTTGTAGCTTCTGTATTCCACATGCATGGACAGCTCTACAGCCAATGGACTTCATCCAAAATTATATGTAGTTGTATAAAAGCTAATGTATATGGATGGAAAAATCTAGCTGCAGCGATAATTCTACATGGTCTGATTGTGTTTTCCAGAGAAGATTCTACTTCTTGTTTGAGCTGATTTGTACAATGCTCACATTAAACTACCCCTGTTTACCACATTGGCGCTGCAGTGTTATGTAAAGCTTTTGCTAAAAAGAAGAGATGCATGAAAACAGCAGCTTAATAATGATAAAAGAGACTGACAAATATGAATAATTAATACTTTGAGCAGTAGCGAAATGGCCAGCATGCTTGCCCGACAGTCACAGGTTTGAATCCTTGTCACCCAGACTGGCTTAGCTTAAAATTGGTTCCAGGACATTTCTTGAAAGGTAATAGCACCTAGCCTAACACTGACTATACTATCCATCAGGGTGTTAATAGCACCTAGCCTAACACTGACTATACTATCCATCAGGGTGTTAATAGCACCTAGCCTAACACTGACTATACTATCCATCAGGGTGTTAACTCATCTGTATAGCTGTAGGCTAGCACCATATGCCCCAAAGCATATGCGTCAAAGGTCAATGATTGGGAATGGGATGTTACAAGATTACCATTCTTTGTGTGTTGTGATTAGAAATGAAGTTTGCTCTGTTTAATTAAAAAAACTAATACTGCTTGAAAAGGCCTTAACCCCGTCACCCTGTGAAAGTTAGTGTTCCAACTTGTACAGGTTTCTGATGACATGATGTCTTCAGGCAGCAGCCAATATGCCTATATAACAGCTTTAGTACTGGCTATAACTGTATAGTGTGTACACATGGTGGGTATGATTATATGTATGGGGTGAAAAGTCATATTTTTGTCACTGTGATGTCATAATAAAATTATAATGACATCCATCACTTTGCTCTCTGCAGTTGTATCAACAAAACCAGTTTTCTTCATTAAGTGAAAAAGGGAAGGAAAGAAGTTATTTCTCTGCTCTCTTTGTATTTAGTGTTTACCTCCAATAATTTAAAAAAAAAAGAAAAATAACCTTTGTGTAAAATGACTCTAAATGTGAGTTTGTGTTTGTTGTAGATCAAGAAAAAGCTTTTAACAGAGTAGACAGAAACAAACTATCAGCTAATACTTGAGGATTATGGGATACAAGGACAATTGGTAGATAACATGGCCAAGTACCACACTTTCCAAAGTGTAGTAGTAACATGACAAGGCATATCTGATATGTTTACAATCAATTCAGGGGTGAGGCAGGAATGTGTGCTCTCTCCTCTTTTATTTACTGTATACGCAGACAGAATATCAAAAGAAGTTAGCTTTGAAGCAGTCGACCCAGAAAATCCAGAAAATGAGGAAGTTTACTTTCCAGAGAAAGAGTCAGACCCACACACAATAAATGAGTTACTATTTGCATATGATCAGTACCTTTTTTACAATGAGGGTAGTAGACTGTAGGACCATTGAAACAGGCCAAGTTCAACCTCCAGAAGACATAACATGAAAATAAATACGACTAAAACTGAAGTCATGCAGGTCAGCAGAATTCCTTGTCCACTACGTATCAGGCTGAATGGTACTTGTCTGAAGCAAGTTAAAAGAATTACAATTTGTAGCAAGTATATTCTCGGAGGATGGGAGAATAGTTTAGAAAATAGAAACAAGATGTCAAAGAGCCAGTGCACTAATATACAAATTGACACTATTATTAAGACATCTTAATACAAGCAAGAGCACAAAGAAACATCATATTCATACCAAAACTGTGCTTCTAGTGCCAGACTTGGACATTATCAAAAGTTAACCTACATTATCATATGTGAAAAAACCATTAGGGACAAAGTTAGAAATGAAATTATCAAACAGACTGTAGGAACAACACCATGCAGCAAATTCACTGAGAAATGGAATATCAAATGGTTTGGTCATTTAGTAAGAATGCTGCCAGAACAACTACAAATGCTGGTGCTACACAAGAAAAGATCTGTAGTGAAAGCAAGAGGCAGCCCAAGGAGAAGATGAACTGATGACATTCAAGAGCTTTTTTATCGAGAAGGAATGACAATAGCCAATGCTACCCATCAAGCATGGATCGCAAACTGTTCCTCCCCACAACTCTCAATGGCAGAAGTCCAAATTGGTGATGATGATGATGAAATAGGAAAAATCCAACCTGTTTAGTTACTTGGAGGACATGATGACACAAATAACCAGCAGGCCTGCCTGTCTGCTTGTGGTCATCGGTGTCAACCCCCTGGGTATTAACTGACCAAGACCCCAAATTGTTTCTGCTTCTTTAACTCTTTTTCTCATTTCTTTAGGTAGAGTTTTAGAGAATTATAAGTATGCATTTCTTTTTTCATGGAATTTTGGTCAAGGTCATATTCTAAGATTTTTACAGGGTAAGAAGGTTAAAGGAACACTCAGATTTAAACTGTTGTGCTGTATGAAGGACCACATGGACTACGAGTCAACAGCGGGGTTATGAGAGAGAGGGGGGGGGGGGGTAACTGAGAGATTAGGTCTTGACAAAACATAAATTTATCCTTTTATGACGCTAAGCAATAAATAGTAAAGTCCTAACTAGTTTAGTATCAATTCACCATGCATTTGTTGGGTTCTATAAATATTTGTCTCAACTCTTATTGCCACATCAAGTAGTTATATCAGCCGATACTGCTCCCGTTGTTAATGTAACTTCTTCTCTCTGCTAGCACTTGTATTTCAAGTTATTCTGACCAAAACATTTGTTATTTAGAGACTTTGTAAGAGAGAGTAGGCCAAATTACATCCGCCTAGTAGTGACCGTGCTAAGATAATGGAATTGGGGAACAAAATAAAAACGTTTTTGAAAAAGTTTTTCCAGTTTTAGCATCTGTGCGCTTGCAGACAATTATGGCCTAGCAACTGCCAAATATCAGTGAGCTTGCAGACAATTATGGCCTAGCAACTGCCAAATATCAGTGAGCTTGCAGACAATTATGGCCTAGCAACTGCCAAATATCAGTGAGCTTGCAGACAATTATGGCCTAGCAACTGCCAAATATCAGTGAGCTTGCAGACAATTATGAGCCCTAGCAACTGCCAAATATCAGTGAGCTTGCAGACAATTATGGCCTAGCAACTGCCAAATATCAGTGAGCTTGCAGACAATTATGGCCTAGCAACTGCCAATCAAATGTCCGCCCCCCTCCCCCTCCCCAAGAAAGCTTTTATTTCACAAGAAGCAACAGTAATTTCATTGCTGACGTTAGTTTAAATATAATTTTCTTAAAAATTATTAAAGCAATAAACTCTTGCTTCTAAAACTGTTACTGCTTCTTCTTCGTGGTCACCAGCTGTAAACTCTTGCCTAAAGTTCTACTTGTTCGTCCACCTCTAGACATTATACTTCTCCAAGAATCAGACTGTTGTGTGCACATCCGTTTTACTGATCTGGTTTATCTGATTGCAGACTGTTGGTTTGGTGTCCCTCAGGCAGAAGCATCCTGACTTTGAAGGATGCCCCCAATTAGTCGATTTCTACAACACGCTTGTTGGGGATGCAGGAGTCTATTCTTGTTTTCCCCACAATGGGGCACCAGAACCCACACAGGGAAAGTAATTCTGACCCACAAATTTGTTAGTTAAAGAACAAACTTTATAAAACAGAATATAACTGCATAATTTTGACAGATTTGAGTTAATGGAATGGGGGAACACCTGAAAATAATTGTTATGAAATAAAAGAAAATCCATCATCTTCTAGGATAATATATACACGCTTACAGGCAATCACGGCTCAGTCCATCAAATGTTTCAACTAAAATGTGTCATTTCACAAGATGCAACAGCATTTCATTGTTAACATTAGTTAAAACATAACTTTTTCACAAAACATGTTTCTAAAACTATGTTTCAAGAGGCTTATATTAAAACCTGCAGGCCACACACACACACAAAATAACACGCTTAAAAAAAAAAACCCATCCGGGGAGGGGGGGGGGGAGGCAACTAAAGAGAGTGCAACTAGAACAAAAGACAGGCAATGATGGAGATGCATTACAGCTACTGTGAAGATGGCAGCTGATGTACACCATGCTTACAGAAAAGGCATCTACAGTTAGTTGCTAAATCAAATGCAATCTACCTGCCTCTCCTTGTTCTGTTATTAACTGTCATGCTACGTGCAAGTTTAATAGAACGAAATGATCTATATTTGCTAGTTCATAACATAAAACTGGAAGGACCCTTTTCCCACCAGCGGCACACTAGATATATGCTGCTAGACTCATGGTTTTATAGACTAACTGGCATTCAATCGGTGAATTGGTCAACACCATGCCAACCGCATTTGCTTCCTAGGACATTTTCTGGTACCACTTTGAGGCTGGGTCAACCTAGGAGCCCAGGTCTAGCCCCTGTGATATGGTAACTCTTAAAGTGACCAAAATTCCTTTGCAACATTTAAACACATTATGAACTGCACCAAAGATGCACAAACATTTCTCATTCTTACTTTCACTCATTTCTTTCTTCTTCTTAGCATTCCCTGGCTGTTACCTCTGACAAATAATTATGGTGGTTCATCCACTTTTGGACTTTAGTCTTGTTCCAGATAGTGAAGTTCATATGCACATCCATTTTACAGATCTGCTTACTGTGCAGACTGTTGGTTCTTCGCCTTTATTCAAAGCACAATAGTCAAAGTACAATACTGAAAGTGTACACTGACAGTAATTATCTTACCCTGTAAAAATATATTCATCTTATCTCAGTTGGGGCCAAACACATTTGACAATTTTATCAACACTAGGAAGACAGAGCATCTATAGGTATACCTGGTGTGCTATGATGTCATGGAGTGGCCAGATACATTGGACAATTTTCTCAACACAGAAGGGAAGACAGTGAGTAATGGGGAACATTATACCGAGACCTATCACACATGAAAATTTAACAGTTCCCACCCCTCCAGCAGTATCCGTACAGGATTGTGTATATCTTTTATCACAATATACAAATATGAATGGAAGTATAGACAGGGACAATTTTTACCCTCTGACACATCAAGCATACAGTGTTAGATGTATATTTTCATAGATCAGTGGACACTCGATAAGTGATATGGTCAGCATCACAGCTTCCACCATTACTTCTCAGGACATTACTGGTAAATATTTTACGCTGGGTCAACCTGGAAGTTAGGGTCCCTTTTTAACTACAACAACAAATCTGCATCAATCTGGATTTGAACCCTAGACCTTCAGGTTGGTACACTACCATGTTATCCTGGTTACCTAGTATAAATGTACTTATTCTTACATCAATATCAGGTTCAACATGCAGCAGATCTGTAAAATTATTTCTCCTCCATTTATGCAATAGTAATTGAAAGACATTTCTATTGGCCAATATACAATAGGTTGATAATGATTTATGGGGGTCACAACTATCAATACTGAACAAAGTTTAAAAACATCAAACAGCAACAGAAAATTCAAATATAACAGAATTGTATTTTTACCATATAGCAAACAACTATATACACAAACTACTTTAAAAAAAAAACACCATGCAAATATGAAAACAAATACAAAATATAGACAATCAATATTTAAGAATGGTCAACAACAAAACAACATCAAACAACAAAAGAGAAACAAAAACAAACATATTTTAAGTGAAAAGCAGATAACAGTATGAAGAAAGTAAAAAAATCAAACATAATTCAAATATGAAATCAGAGAGAAGATACAAACGAAAAAAGAATACACTCATCAATATTCAACAGTCAAACATCGAAACAGCATCAAGTAACAAATGAATAAAGACTTTCAAAAATGACAAGGGAGGCAGTGTGCAGAACTTACAGGTTGCAGTAAGTTGATGACATGGAGAGTGCTAGTTGTGTATTCAGTCTTCTCTTCTTCTGATTTCCCTTCAGAGTCCACCTCATCATTGTTACTGGAATATGCTGAGGAAGTTGTTTCATCTGACTGCATTCTATCCTCCCACTCTTCAGAACTCACAGTGGCCTGTAACACAAGATATGTAGTGAGTGATATTACGTAAGTTGTATTCTACATCATCAGCACGGTCATTCACAAGTCAATCTAATTATGTTCTCTTACAGTTATAGGGCCCTTTTTGGGAGAAAGGGAACAGAAAAGAATGGTTTTACAGCCAGACAACATGTCATAAAAGGTGACAAATAATGGGGCTTTACTGAAACTGTATGTGCTCGACTGAAAGGTGTAGATATCACGACTAACTGTAAACCACAACATAAAACACCAACAGCCTTTTTCACAGATATCTCGACTAACTGTAAAACATAACATAAATACCAATAACACTTTTATCACAGATATCATGACTAACTGTAAACCACAACATAAAACACCAACAGCTCTTTTCACATATATCATGATTAACTGTAAACCACAACATAAAACACCAACAGCCCTTTTCACATATATCATGATTAACTGTAAATCAAAACATAAAACACCAACAAGTAGAAAGAAAGACCAGAAGATGAGTGGCCTAGCTACTGCAGCTTCCTTCCTATTTTTGAAAGATTAAACCTGTTCTTTACCTTGTTCGATCCTTCAGGTGTGTGAGCTCCACCTGTTTCATTTTCTGAGGAGCTGATGTGTGTGCCTTTGTTTTCTGACTGACCCAAGCCAAGTGTGGTGGGCACACTTCTGCTTTTATTTGACTCCACAGGCTCAGCTGGTGTACCTGATGTTCGTCTCCTCCTTCGCAGCTGATTTCGAGCATCAGTGAGACCTGGGTCACTCCCTGGAATTAGCAAGTAAAAGTAGTTGTCAGACAGGGAAATATGAAGCAAGCGATCAATTTTAATCACATACGGGCACCACAACACTGCACGACAGGCATCGCACCATTTTCTGAATCTACAATTCACACCAACACGTTGGTCACAGTCGAAAAAACATTCCAAATGCAATCCGCAGCTCACAGGGTCATGCCATGCATTCAACTCAGAAGCTGGGCGACGAAACTATACTCAGTTTCTAGAGTCCAGAAGTGGACAAACAACCAAAACAGCCGGTGCTAGATCAAATGGCACACAATAGGTGATGTGGTCAACATATCTTCAGCTACCTTTACTTCTCAGGATATTACCCATTTTAGGCTGATCTGGTGGCTGAGGTCATTTTATACAAATTCATCTTGATGTAGATTCAAACTAGACCTCTGAGCTGGCAGGCAAGAATCAGGCCAATGGGGTACAGCCCCTGCCTGTATCTTGTGTATAGACTATGTATTTCTTCAGGGGATTTCAAAAACCTGACTTCAGCTTCCAGGTCAACCCTCTCAAGATGGGTACTAGGTAATGTCCTGGGAAGTAAGCGCAGCCAGCATGATCATGGCAACATCACATCAGCCATCTTGTGCTGGCTGGCTCATATAAATATAGTGCTAGCATTATATACTCGATATGCTAAAGGTAGGTAAAGGTTCCTTAATTGACTGTGCTAGGAGTATGTCTTGACAACACGAATATTGTAGGGGGAGAGAGGCAGAGGGAGACCAAGAGAGGGCATCTTGGACATTATGAAATCATGATATGGAAGAAGATGTCAAAGAAATGACTGATAGTACATAAGAAGGAAGGTTGTTGACAGTTGTGATAACCAATGAATGCTACATGATATGGACTGAAGCAGCAGCAGAAGAAGAGAAGGAGGAGCAGCAGCAGAAAGAGAAGAATCAAAAGCAGAAGATGAAGAAAAAGAAGAAGAAGAAGAAGAAGAAGAAGAAGAAGAAGAAGAAGAAGAAGAAGAAGAAGAAGAAGAAGAAGAAGAAGAAGAAGAAGAAGAAGAGAAGAAGAAGAAGAAGAAGAGAAGAAGAAGAAGAAGAAGAAGAAGAAGAAGAAGAAGAAGAAGAAGAAGAAGAAGAAGAGAAGAAGAAGAAGAGAAGAAGAAGAAGAAGAAGAAGAAAAGAAGAAACTATTAGAAGAAGAAGAAGAAGAAGAAGAAGAAGAAGAAGAAGAAGAAGAAGAAGAAGAAGAAGGAGGTTCTATAAAAGTAAACTATTAGTTCACATGCGATATAAGAAAATAATGACAATGAATACTGGTAGATTTGTTTGCTATGCTGTAACCATACATAACAATCAGAAGACAACTGATCTGCTCTTTGGAATACATGAACAGAGCTAATTACACAATGACTGGGACTAACATCATTACCTACAAGCTGCCATCACATAAACAAATGAAAGATATATCAGCCGGGTCCAAATGGAGCAATGATGCGCAAATCTAGACTCTTAATGTCTATTAGCCTCTCTTGCTCAAGCTTACCTCACCTTCACGTGGTGGACCCTGTTCTTCCCAGCATTCCAGTTGAAGGGTGGGGTTTCAACCCCCAGCGGGAAACTGGATGGGACAACAAATGAGGTAAAGGCGAATGACGAAGGGATGAGCCTACTCTCCTCGAGTATGACCACAATCTACACTTGTAAAACAAGGTGCTGAAAGTCAGAGGCAACCAGCCAGGAGGCGCACCACAGCAATCAGGATGCCACGCACACACGCCATGGAAAAATGGGCGAACGAAAGAAGAAGAAGAAGGTGTGGCTGATTTGAACAAAGAAACCATTAGGAAGCAAACATACAGGATGTCATGCAGAAGTGGCTGACTGCTGTTAGCATGCTTGCTTGCAACACAGCGGTCAATGATTGAATTATCCCAGATCTCCTACATGTTCTGCCTATATATAAATGTTGTCACTACTAAATTTATTTTTTATGAATACAAATTGCCAAACCTGATGAATTAGTGACAGGCATATTGCTGCTAGATTTTCTGCCAATGGCCAGATCTTTCAAGGGTGAAGGTTTTCTTGTGAGGATTCCAACGACAGATCTGACCCCGCTCCCGTCTGCGGCACTTGCACTACCAGCTTTTTCCACTGTTTCTCCAATGGCAATATTTGTGCTGGCTTTAGAGGTGGTCAGTTTTGAAGCACCTAAAAAAACATGATATATGTCTACATGTATACAAATTTCAACATTCAATTCACAATATACACGCAACAAATCCAACACAAAATTATCAATATATAGTATGTACAATCCAATATAAAACTGGCAATGTAAATTACATAAAATTGAACACAAAACTAGCAATGTACAGCATAAGAAATTAATATGAAACTAGAAACTAGTTCACCAGCCTAATATTATAGAAGAAATATACAGTAAATAGGATCCAACATAAAACTAATAATTTATGAAACATAAGATCCAACATGCGACCAGCAAAGTATTTATATATATATATATAAGATCAAACAGGACACTAGCAAAGTAAAGTATACTTAATACAATAAACAACTATCCCTGTGTGGGTTCTGGGCCCCCATCATGGGGAAAACAAGAATAGACCCTCTGCCTACCCAAAAAGCATGTCGTAAGAGTCGACTAATTGGGGAGCTTCCTTTGAAGTCGGAGTGCATCTGCCTGAGATGCAAGAAACCAACAGTCTGCATTCAAGTGAATCAGATCTGTAAAACTGATGCACACGCAACACTCAGGTTCTGGAGCAGGACTGCAGTTCAGAAATGGACGAACAACCAGAACTTTCCACCAGAGTGTACAGCTGGTGAACGCGAAGAAGAAGAAGAATAAACAACTAGAAATGTATAGTATAAGTAAAAAGTAAAGGACCCTTTTCCATGCCTTAGGGCATATAGGACTAGACCTATATTTTTATAGACCAATCAGCACAAGATGGGTGATGTGGTCAGCATCACGCCTTTACTTTCCCGGGACTGCACCCGGTACCCACTCAAGGCTGGGTCGACCTGGCAGCCAAGGAGAAATGTATAGCATACAGAACCCAATATATAACTAGAAATATACCTGCAATATGTAGCACAAAGAATTTAAAATAAAAACTAGCGACATCGTTCACAAGATAGAAGCCTGCTGAACAGGCATGATAACTAAAGCCACATAGCATGGACAATAAACGGAAGAAGATATGGTCATTTAACTAAGAAAGACAAACTTCAACTCACCATCACTTCCAACAGTAAGCTCTTGAAACCTCAGTCGTTTCCACTTCTCTTCATCTTTAGAGCAAATGTCATCATTAACAGGACCATCTGAATCAGCATCTGAATCTGATGCATTATAGTTGGATACATCATCTGATGGTCTTTCTCCATCAGAAGCATTGAGATGCTCCAAACTTTCATCGAGGGGATCATTCTTCTCATCAACTTCATCGTTAGTTTGAGCTCTGTTTAGCGTTTCAAGCTGACATCCGACAGAATCATTCTGCCGCATCTGAATATTTTCATGAGAATTTTCACTTGCTCTATGTCCTTTCATTAGAGTAGTTCTATCAGACGGTGGAATGTGATGAGTGTCATAACCCTTACGAGAAAAAGATGAGTTTGAGTTTGATGAGGAGATGGAAGCTGATGAAAGACGGTCAGCTGATGAAGATGAGTTCTCAAGATCTGAATGGATCAGCAGCGAAGATGAGCTCATTTCTCTAAGTGTGTCTTCATTGAGAATCTCTTGCACAAACATCTCAGAAAAGCACTGCAACTGTGATGAAGATTCAGACACAGGGGGCTTTGGATTCTTTGATGTAGATGAGAGTGAATCATTCTGCCTGGTAGATGGCAGATTTTCAGTAAGGAGTACTGATGCGTTCAAGGAGTTTTGCGACTGACTTTGCAAGTCACTGACATCTACACATCTCTGAAGACCAATCTGAACATTATCTCCATCATGAAGATCATCTGAAAGCAATGATTTTTGGGATGAGCATTGAGCTTTCAGTGTTGGTGGACTATGTGAATCACTCAAGGAGGATGGCAAATCATTAACAACCTTGAACTGTGAGTCTAGAGTACAGGGTTCATCACAGCAAACCAGTGTCTTTGCAGATGACTGTGAGCTATATTTTGAAAAAGGTTTTCCAGAGGCAAAGCTACAGGTAATACCATCAGAAGCCTCTAATCCACTGATAGAAGAGGCTGGATATTTTTGACCAGAAACACTGTCATACAATTGGATATCTCTAGCATCCTTGCGAAGGTTCGCACTAGCAAAATCTGCAAAGGTCACTTCGTTGTTAATCCCCGAATCACTAGAATCCTGTGATTCAAAGGGTTTTGGACTGGAACCGGCTCCACCTATGCCTATTACTGCCAGTGTTGATCTTTCAGTTGGATTCTGAAGCTCCATGTCAGCTTCCCATGATCTGATGTACAAGTCAGCTGACAAATCAATGACCTTAGCATCTTGATCCAAAGAACTTCTTCCATGGGCCACATGGTCAACTACTTCAAAATCAGACATGCTAAGATTGTCAGAGCCAGATGGAGATTCAAATAAGATGTCACACACAGCGGGACACTCATTTTGAGCACTCTCGCAGATAAATGTAGAACTATCCTGAGTATCTGTAAGTATATTTCTATGACCAGATAATCGTTTGCTTTCACATACACTCAGAGCCAAATCAACAGCTTCATTAGTTTGTGTACATGGCAAAGCATGCCTTGTTGCACCAGATGCAGAAACAATATCTCCTATATCAGGGACTGAGGTACAGGCTTTACCTCCAAGACCATGAGCATCAGTACAACCATAATTGAACTCCACTCTTGAGTTATCTCTGTAGAGAATATCGGACACCTCAGAACTATTACATTTTCCCTCGGAATTTAAACTGACAGTAACATCTGAATCATTCTTCCAGCCTTCCCTATGCTCCCTCATTTTGCTACTATTATCACTGATATGTACACTTATTTCGGAGTAGGTTTTCTCTGCCGTCAGATCAGATGCCATATCCTGTTCTGTGCAGCTACTTTCTGAATTATGTATGTGTGATACAGCTTTCTGATTCTCTGAACAAACAGTGAGCACTCTCCTCCTTGTCATGACAACCACTATGTCTTCTTGAGCCTGTACATGTGTCCTGATGCCAGTTTGAAATCACTTTTGCATCAGTGTATACTACATTGGTTATATGATGACTTGAACAGGACACGGTCACTGTCAATTCATTTGGAGCTGAACTGATGACCTCTGACTGGACAGAATGTTTATCAATGGAGTCAGGCACCATAGTATCAGAACATGGTAAAATAGTTTGGTCCAGATCTGTTTTAGCAGTAGATTCTGAAACTGGACTCAAAGGACGAGAGTCGGCTTCAGCATCTGGGCTCTGATGGTGAGAGCTTCGTCTCCTAGATGATCTCGATGTGTCTGTATTGCCCCCATCCTCTGGACAAGTGCTGTTATTACCTGAAGATCGACCTTTTCTGGCTGCCTTTTTTGGATGAGGCTTACGAGTAACTCTGCAAAAGAAAACAGAATTCAAATACAAGTCTAACTTAAAGACTAGAATAACTATAGCAATTTATCAAAAGCACAAGATAAATTAAGAAATTAAAAAACGGAACGCGTGAGGCCACAGACACAGTACAATAAACCAGTTAACATGTATCACTTAGCACTCAAAAATAGAAGAAGCAGAGATAAGACACATGAAAATCAAAAGCTATAGTTAGTTATCTTTCCCATTTTTATGTTATCTAGTTTGTCCTCTAATCTCTACTTTTCTTCTGTGATTGCCAGTCAATGCATGTTAACTTGTTATCATAACAGGAATACATTTAATAAACTGTCCAAATCTATCTCCTATTTCTATCTATTAAACTGGCATACTCAACCACTGCATCTCAAAGATTTCCCCACATCTCATCTGACTATGTTATGACCTAGTATAAGTGAAGGCCTACTCCACATGCCTACAAAAGTATGTATTATGAACTACTTTTCTTTCAAACTAAGCTAGTAAACTGGTTTTCTATTTATAACAATGAGTAACTAAGTCAGTAAAAATACGTTTTCCTCTATGAGTAAAGGAGAAGAAAGAAAGAAAGAAAGAAAGAAAGAAAGAAAGAAAGAAAGAAAGAAAGAAAGAAAGAAAGAAAGAAAGAAAGAAAGAAAGAAAGAAAGAAAGAAAGAAAGAAAGAAAGAAAGAAAGAAAGAAAGAAAGAAAGAAAGAAAGAAAGAAAGAAAGAAAGAAAGAAAGAAAGAAAGAAAGAAAGAAAGAAAGAAAGAAAGAAAGAAAGAAAGGAAGACAGTGAACATGTACAGTGAAATAGAATACAAGTTTCAAGCTCAGATTTAAGTGAACTCTTCATACCTAAAGTACAGTAAAAACTTCTTACCAAGAACTTGTTTAAGATGAACACTTGGTTAACATGAACAAAATGGTGGTCCCAGCAGAGAAATATTATTGTTAGTCCCCAGTCAGTAATCATATTTTTAATATGAACTCATTTTTTGTTGGGGTCTCTTGGAATTTGTGTTGACTAGGTAGGTATACAACATCCCTTAAATAATGTAAGAAGAAATGTGACCCTGTGTTGCTACTGTCCTTAAGGGTGGCAGAGAACAGTTCACAATAAGACTTACCATGCATGTTACAGAAGGCATACAGGAGGGTTAGCATGAGACTGCATACTTCACTTCAAAGAAAATTACAACTGCAAAATTCAACCAGCTGAGATTTAAGTAAACAAATTAAGTGGGCTGAACTTGTAAAAACATTAGAACACAAACATTTATGCTCAGGCATAAGAAGTAGGACAAAAACATTTATGATAACAACTAGGAAAGTCTGGATCAAAAAAATTACTGCCTAAAATGAATATCGGCACCTGCTGAGAAAACCTGAGAATAATATAACAAGAATGTCCTTACGCTGAAACCAACAGTGTCTAAGGAATAAAAGGAGACCAAAAAGCAGGGAAAAGAGAATAAGAGATTGAGGTGAATAAGGTATGGATCGGTGTTCACCAACTTTTTTAAAGCTGTGGGCCAGCAAAAAAGGGAACAATTTTTTATGGACAAGCTGATAGCTAACTAAAAAACACAAAAATAAACATAAATGTAGTTAGGAGTTTATTTGTTAAATCCGATATCTCAAAATTAAAATTACTATTTGATTTATGTGGCTGGAGCATTATTTCTGATGGACACATTGCTGCAATAAAATGCATTAATTCCTTTGGTTTTTATTACTGTTAAAAAGTCATTTCACACAAATAGGTCAGCAGCAAATGATGAGAGAAATTATGAACTGGCATGATTTTGTTCAGGGTTTGTGAAGTTTTTTGCTGAGTTTGATCCATTGGAGGAGAAGAAGAAAAATGGTTGAAGAAATGAAACAAATGCAGAATATATCACCTTAAAGCAAGTTTCTAGGTACAGAACAAGTTAGTAGTACTTCACTCTTCCTGTACAAAGCAATACACCATACATTTACTGCTAACTTCATACATGATACTGTTCTCTTAAATACTTGTATCAAACTCATCTTAACTGTATCAGCAGCACTCATTTGAAACCATTTCCATGGTTCTATTATAAAAGCATACAGGACACATAAGCAGATGTGGCAGAATAAAACAAATTGTATATGAATTATGCACCACAGGTTGGACAGAAAATTTGCCCTAGGCATTCAGACAAGCAGGTAGCATTTTTTTGTTCTTTCTGTTGCAACAATTTGTACTTAACCAGGCCATGGGAGATCCTTTGTAAACTCACATCCTTCGCAAAACATTTGTGCCATCTTTTCGTGCCCTCTTCTAAACACATTTGTTACTGTACCCTGCCCGCATTCTTCAATAAATATCCATTGCTCAACATCATCAAAATAAACTTGTTTCATTGTGTTTTAAAAAAAAAAGAAACTGAATCACCGCTCTGATTATCTCAATGGTCAGAAACAGAAACTATACATCATATGATGATCAGCACATGCTCTTTTATTCATTGGTATTACTATCACACAACTATGACATCAACGAGTTTAAAATTAATGCTCATATTTTTACTCTTTCTATCGAATATGGTTATTATCAGAACTTGTTTAGTCTTAATATTCATTAGTTTCAGGTAACAATCTCTTCGACTGAAACTGTCCAATTAAAAACTGTCTGCAACTAAAAGAGTAAAGAAATTTAATAAAGTCAGTCATGGAAAACAATAACGAGAGTAAATAAAACATCTGCACCTACCCAGAAATATTTTTCGTGCGTTTTGGAGGTTTGTGGTTGATGTGGGCCAGCACAGTTTGGGAATGAATTAGACACAGCAGAAACATCAAAATAATTGGTAATACCACCTCAGTAAAACACATCTCCTGTAGAAACAATCAAGGATTTAATTAAAGAAACCAAAATATAGGTAAAATAGACTACTCCCTGCTTACTTTTTGTATAATAAAGGTTTTAAGATTGAGAGCACTAACTTCACTGCACAGGCATAAATCCAAAATGGCTCAGTCACTATCTACAAAATGACTAGGTATCTGCCGAAAGCAAAATACAAAGCAAAAAAAAAAAACTACTGCTCCAGTTACGAATGTTAGGAGTTTCTATACAAATGAGCATATGGCCTAATCACTTAGCCAGGAAGACCATGATTCTATACAATGTACTGTGAAAGCTCTGGTAGTTACATGAAATATTTAAGAACAATAAAAGCAGGCTCTTTTTATGCCACTGGTACAATAGGCATACAGCTGCAGACCACAGTATTGACCAACCAATAGGCACTTGATGGGTGATTTGGTCAACACCACTGACACTTTGTAGGAAATGTCTTGGCATCCATTTTAGGCGGGTTGACTAGGGAGTCCAGGTCAAATTCAGAGAACTGACTTAATGTCAATTCAAACTCAAAGAATTCAGGCCAGAGGGCAAGAGTCCGACCATTGTGTTACCATGGCTTCCAATTATCCCGATGCTTATGTAAAATCTTCTGTCCATTCTACTAGCTTGTAAATTATGTATGATACATGGATGTGGTATAGATGATGTCTAAGAACAAGGAGAAAAGGTCAAGTTAGTAAGTCTACAGATCATCCTCACTATACACTGTACTGTTCAGTCCTCGGATCCCCCCTTTAGTAAACCCTGCAGTAGGTAACCGTTGACCACACAAGTTCTTCAACTTACCGCATAGGGCTCCTGTTTTGTGTCACCTCTTTTATCTTGCCTTCTGATAATGCTAGCAGAATCAGTCTCTACTTAGTTCACACAAAAGTCTTTTGTACAACACTCAGAAAATCAGCCTGGTCCATTGTTTGTTCACTCTCCACAGAAGCCCTACCTGCAAGCCTTTCAGCTTGTTCATTTACTGCAACATCTGCATGCCTTGACATGAAAATGAAACTGATCTTTGCCAGCTGTGATCGTCTATGACTCAAACCACTGTCTTCAGGCCCAGCCCATATCTATCTTCTACAGTATACTGATTGAGTCAATGCTTTCATTACTGCCGAGAAAAGTCTAACTGCACATAAACCAGTGACATTATAATGATATAATGACCACAATGTGTGTGGTTAAGTATAGTTAAAATCAGCATAAAAGGAAATGAAACCCTTAATAATCCAGTTTCAGGCAAGCAAATGAGGGTTCAAAGTCAGAATTTTCCTGCGTGAGTTTAAACAATGAGGTCACAAACAAGTTTACAATTGTAATTTAGTTTAATAGGATTCTATATTGGCAGAATAAAGAGACAGCGGGGAAACAGAATAGCAGATCGATACACATTTTTACATACATATGTGTCAAAAGCCTCTGGAACCTGGCAGTTCAGGTACCTTTAGCCCCCATTCCCTTTTCTGCAAGTTGAAGTTAAGCCCCCCCCCCCCCCCCCCCACCCCCAATTGGAAAGATAATAATGATAATCACTGTAATATCAGCAAATAAATTACTAAAGCAATCATAGAGAGAGAGAGAGAGAATTCTACACACAATTCTATGTAACAGGAGAGCATGTGAATGAATACCTACATCTTCCATGATGCTGTGGTCAACATTCCTCAGGTAGACCAGGACAGTAGCCACTTGTAGTATATAGAGTACCAGCAACAGTGCATACAACCTCTTTGATGTTTGATGCACCCACCTGGAGATATGGGCTGAATAGTTAAATCATGTGCATCCATCACATAAACTGCACAGGGTTTTTGTCAGGGCTTATTTTTCTGTCTGTTTGCCCTTAAATGGATGGTCAGCAGATTTTTGTGTTGTGGTTTATGGTTAGGCAGCAATATCTGTGCCTTATGGTTCCACACACCAGATCTTTGCAAACCTTCAAAAAAGATGCCTTTTACTACTACTTCTTTTGCATTTGTCTTTAAAAGGGCAGTTGGAAAGCTGTGATGTGGTTTACAGCTAGGCTGAGATATCTGCATATTTCTGTCCAATACATATGATTTCAGCAAACTCCTAATCATATACCTTCAATAACAAGATTGTTTGGGGCAATAGGTCATTAGGTCATACTCCCCACTCCCCAAATGCAGCCCGTGAACCCATATGGAAAGGTCGACATGCATCTTAATGGGCAGTGGGTCTAGTCTGTTTTCCTCCCAAAATTGGGGCCCCAAATCCACATGGGAGCTGTCAGGTTTAAGAGATTTTTTGTTGACAGCCTAAATTATGAACTATGGATTTGACTTTACCATTCTTATAGTCCCTGTCATGTGTTGTTAGACATGCCTGTTCATAGCTTTCTGACATGTGTACTGCCAATCTTTTCTGATACAGATTTCTCCCATGCCATGGTGCCTGATCATCCAGCATTCTCTCTCTGGGCAGTCCCCTTGTCTCTCTTCTCCATCAACTTTCTCACTGTGCTTGAATTATTCTTATTTCCCATTTCCAAAGAAAGTGAATACTTCTCTGGTGTGGGCATAAGTTCTTTTGTGTGTGTGTGTGTGTGTGTGTTTTTGAGTTATTTCTTATTAGATCTCTGAAAAAAAATAATTAAATATGTCCCTGGTGTTCTCCTAATTTTTCTGTAAAATGCAGTTTTGTTTTTTGATGACTGTTTTCTTGTTGGGATTTTGCTTGTATTCAAACTGCTGACTTGTAAATATCTGTGAGGGGTTGTGTGATGTAATAATACTTTTATGAGAACTGCATAGTGTTGCTGACTATTTAACATAGAGTACTGATTATTTAACATAATGCACTCCCCCCTCCCCCATCTCTCTCTTTCTCTTGTTTGCCTTATTTTCTTCCTCTCAACGTTCATCTCTTTCTCTCACATACACAGCCCCACATCAACAAGTACAAACAATTACATAAAATGAAACAATAACAAACTACCACATCCAACATACCAGGTGTAGTAGAATGGGAAGAACAAGACTCGAGCGACTGCCTTTCTTGTGATGTAAACCCAGGGCACCTGTGGCTTGGTCTTGGCAAATGTTGATCCTGATGTTCACAAACAAAGTATCAATCATTCATAGTGACAGCAGCAGAGAAAAGTCACAGACTAGCAGCTGAATAAACACTGGATGCTCATATTTAGAAACAGGATATTTAAAGATGAGAGAGTTGACCTCACTGAACAGGGTTTTTATACCACATGGCTTGGTCTCTGTCTGTCTGTCTGTTAGTCTGTCTGCAGAGTGTTAACTGCATAAATCAAACAACTATAGCCCCAGTTGGAGGAGTAGCAGAAGGAGGAGTAGCAGGAGGAGGAGGAATAGGAAGAGGAAGAAAAGGAGGAGGAAGAAGAAGAAAAAAAAGAAGAAGGAGGAGGAGGAGAACAAAAGAAGAAAAAAGGAGGAAGAAAAGGCAGATAAAATAAAAGGAAGAGTAGTAGAAGGAGAAGAAGATGAAGAAGCATCAGCTGGAATGTTAACAAAGAAAACAATGTTACCAAGGGAAAATAACGACCAACAGTGAAAATCACAGTAAACTAGAGAGACCAACAACACATTAAAAAAAAGAATCATCAAATGTTATATGTACCCTATTTTATATGGTGCAGAAACCTGGACAATGAAAAAGCAACTAGAAAATCAAAATAAGTAGACGGAAATGTGGGGTTTGCAAAAGAGTATACAGAAGAATAGGCCATATTTCATGGACACAAAAACAGTCCAATACAGAGGTTCTAGAAAGACTACAAATAAAAAGAGAATTGCTGAAATTAAGAGACAATTGAAATACTTTGGCCACATTAAAAGACAACATGCTTTTAAAAACCATACTGGATGGAAAGGCTGAAAGCAAGACAGCAAGAGGTGGGCAATGATACAAGTGTAAGGGCAACATCAAGAGATGAATGGGCAGCAGTGTGAGAGTGTACAACCAGGACAAGAGATAAGGCATGTTGGAGATCCACTGCAGCTAACTTTCACTGTGGAGATGGCACCTGATTGATTGACTGATTTATAACAAAGAAAAACCAGAGATCTTTTAGGGAAAAATACATTTTAAGGAAAACAGCTGGTCACAACAATGTATAACCTTCACAATTTATACCGATGTAGGGTAAGCTTGCATAAGTGAGTAGTTGAGATTTAAATGATAAAGACATGCGCTTACAGATTGTAAAGAAAAAAATCACGAAAAAAAGATTGCTCACATTTAAAACAGATGATATGGTAATCCCTAGAGAAGACTGAATCCTTACCAAAACCATTGCCATAAATTAGTTTCTAATAACATTTAACTTGCTGACCCAACCAACATATTCTAAAAAAATTACAAATATTTACCCACCATAATACTATATATTCTTTGTCATATGAAAGGTTTCTGGGGCAAATTGGTACAGCTTATTTTTTGCCTCGGCCTATGATATTATACATTTTTGGCCTGCAACATTCGGTTTATATATATAAGCAACTTTTGTGAAGAATCCTGGGACTTTGCTATGTGAGGCATATTTGGCAGGTGGCTAGCTGCTCTGTGGAGAGAGACTGAGCCATATGGAATACAACTGAGTGTGATGAATTCAATCCTCTCACTTTAAATATTTTCTACATTGTTGCCCTAACATGTCTCATTTGCATTTTACCTGTGTGTTGACACCTCATGACACACATAGCTTCTGTGATTTAACTGGCTGTCATCATTTATTTAAGTAATGCAGACACGGGTTTGCATCTTCTGCTTCTTGTAGTAAATAGTGTGGAACAGGTAATCATGGCTATTCAAAGCCTTCTGTCTTCACAGGATCTGGCCGATACCTGACACTCAAGTGAAGACAAGACGGATATACAATCAGACAGTTATTCTTGCCATCAGAATTGGAACTCTGTGCTCGCTGCTGAAGATGGGGACCGAGTGCTTATGGGAGTGTTCCAGGTGCTATGATGTTGATTATTAATGCAACATTAAGCCTTCTGTCTTGTGGACTGTCAATCATGTCTGACACAGATGACACAAATATTCTTACATGTCAAGTAAAACTACACAACCATTTGTGTATATGTGGCACAGCAAGCATATGGTGCTGGACATTATTTCTACAGACCAATCATATGTGTGAACATTCCCTGCCACACTGACTTCCCGGAATTCTTCTTCAATGCCATGATGCCAAAATTGTCCATTACATATTCTTGTCATTTGCCTCTCTTCTCCTACAATTGTCCTGTTACAATGCCATACTCCAGCTTTCCCTTATGACATGACCAAAGAATAGAGAGACATGTATGCAAAGATAACGTATGAGGTGCATAAATGCAAATAAAATACAGCAGACAAGCAAGCTACCTCTGATAAGATCAACATCGATATACTCTGTCTTGAGTCGGACCTTCTTTCGTGGAGCATTGTGCAAGACAAACTGCGGCTGCTGCAAAAAGAGAGAAAAATGAAATTGTTGGTCACAATGACTGGACTGTTACAATTTGGTTCATTTCAATATAAGATAAGATAAGCTGGGACACATCCTGGAATAAGTGAATCATTTAGTCTTGCAGCAGTGCACACTCTCAACAATCAAGCAGGACAAAACAAAATCTTCTACATTCACAGACTCGCAGTTGGTCCTCCAAGCCATCTCGTGCTCCATCAGGAATCAGGAGTTTCTCTACAGAACATCACTCTCTTCATGGCATGCCTGGTAGTCTCTCTATCTCTAGCAAATTCTCTAGCCCACATCTCTGGACTACTAGACCCAGAGCAGACAGGCAAATGTAAGATCCACATATATTTTCAAATATATTTTAATTATTCAGATTTTTTTCAATGTTTGTTTCCTTCAACTAAGAGAATTAATCACTAAATCCCAGTATCAAAGCTGTTACATAGTCATAGTGGCCACTCTCCAAAGACTTCATCTTATCAAAATCCCACAAATGTCAGAAAAAAAGGCTTTCTCAGGGCAACCCCATCATAGCTATCCTGGTCGCTTCTTACAACATGAATGGGAGGTCACAATATTACTATTCCTTGGTTCATGTAACCCTCTGGCACTAGGAACACTAAACAAATGTAACTCATGACCTTGTTAAAATTCCAGAATTTTTTTTTAACATAGGGACTAATAAATGTGTTAAAGATTTATTTACCTACATTTGTTAATGTTTTTTTGAAACATTTAAAGATTTATGAAGGAAGTAATCAATAAACATGAACAGGGTGAATTATTAAATAAAATACATTCCCCAGGGCTTACAAAAACATATGTAATGGGTAACTCATGCTGTGACCACATGACCTTCATTAGTGAGGCATGCGGGAACAGTTTACACCAACTCAACTTGGCTTTAAAAAAGCTAACTCAACTTGGCTTTAAAAAAGCTATCTGGCTCTAAGTTTTTTTAAAAACTTAAATGCTATTTTAGTTGATGTGTTCATATCCTGACCTCCTAAATGTTTATAAAGGCATGAAAATGCAGTCTCCTGAACAGGTCACTATAGACCAGTCAGAAAGTGCCGTTTACATGGAATTTGACCCACCCACAAAAGTTTGGTTTTGTGGCTTCTTGGGGTGAAGGGGTTAAAGATCCTAGTAATACAGACACCATTTAATGTAGTGTGCTGGACTGAACTGAATCCACAGAAGTGGCAGGATTTGTTCCTAACAGTATGTCTGTAAGGTCCACCTAACTTCATACAACTGGGTACCAGACAATCCCCAGCTTTTTTGAAAATGTCTGGGAATTAAAGGTAGTGAGGACAGGAACTGACTATCCCACCTCTTGTGTCATGGCCTAATGTCAGCATCTGAAGTATGTTTACCACGATAATACAGAGAACATTGGGATAGTATATGAAACACTGAAGGAGCATTTACAAGACTTTAGACTAAATGACATGGCTCATGATTAGGATGGATAAAAGACTTGTGTTTGTTGAAGACCCATCTTATGTTTGATTGTGTACCTCATTATGTTGTATGTTACCTTAAATATGCATCAATGGTGTGTAGGAAAGACTTTTTAACCCTATAAAGTCAAATGCCCAATAACAATAAGGTTAGCTGCGTATCCTTTACAGGACGTTGCAGAACCAACCCCAGCAGCCCCTGGCTGTTGTGTGGTTTATCTAGGCAAGTTTACGTCCAGTAGTTTACCATTGCTTTCTAGACGGTCGGCCTCCTGATACCACTGTCGAAACCAAAGCAAGGCGCATGGCCTGCAGCTGGGATCGAACCCGGAACACGGGCTTTACGAAGCGTTCGCATCGACTTAGTCACAGAGCCGACGCTCAATAACAATACAATTGCTCAATTAATCAACAACTAGATCCTGATAGGGAGAACATGAGTTTTTTTTTCTTCAAATCACCTTTTGTAGCTTTTTCTCTACAGATTGCTCCCAGAGCTGTTTGTCATATGATCCAATCTGAGGACAGAATAAGGCATATAATTAACACACACACTTGCAACAAATCACGGTTAAGCAGTATGTTAGAGAGTTGACTGCTAGGCAGATCTGTTTGTCAAATGATCCAATCTGGGGACAGAATGAGGCAAATAATTAACATATGCACTTTCAATAAATATTTTAGGGCTGGGTTCCCAATGTTGGCTTTGTGGCCCCATTTTGTGGGAGGGTGGGTTGGGGGGGGAGACCCACTGACTGCCTCCCTAACAAGCATGTCATAGGAGCAACTTCTTAAGGTGTTTCTTTTGAGGTTGGAGTGCATCTGCCTGAGAGGCGAGGATTCTACAGTCTACATACAAATAAACCAGATCTATGAAATGGATGTGAACACAAAACTCAAGTTCTGGAACAAGACAAAAGACCAGAAGTAAATAAACAACAGGACTTTCTGCCTGAGCTTACAGTCAGTGAACACCAAGAATAGAAGAAGAAAAGGAAGAAGAAGAATCTCACTGTATTGGGTTTTATCCCCTATGATTCAGTAAGAAGAAGATGACACTGGTTGAAGTCCAGAGCTATTATTGGTTGAAGTCCAGAGCTATCGAAGTGTGGAAAAATCATGGCTCTGCTATGAGTTAAACTTTGACTGAAGTAATAAATGTGAAAGAGGTTGGTGAAATGTTAAAAGACTTCATTTGGTTACAATGTCTCTTTCAGAGTTTGGAATACTGTCAGCATTTTAAAAAAAAAGTAATTGACTTTTTCACATAAAGCATATGGTGCCAGACCCACACTCTGGTAGACCAATCACTTAATGGGTAATGCAAAAGACATCATGCCAGCCACCTTTACTTCCCAGACATTTTCTAGTATCTACTTTAGCTTGGTCTAAGCTCAGAGCCAATGTCAATTATACAAATTTACTGTGATATAAATGAATATGAACCCCAACTTTCGGGCTGGCAGGTAAGAGTCTAGCCTCTGCCCTTCAGTGTTTCTCACATGTCTACTAAAACATGGTACAGTGTACGGATACAAAGAAAACATACGGCTTCACTGTATCTTTAAGGGTTTGAAATACTAATGTCAGCATGTGTCTCAACAACTCATGTGCTTGACACAATATGAAGCAGATACTGCACAATGAGGCCCAAAACAACCTTAATGGCAGATGCACAGGAGACCTCAGATGAATTCTTCAGAAATGTAATGGGAAATGTTACAGACTGATAATAATAACATAATGACTACATAGCTGTATTGACACTAATGGTACTTATTCTTTTAAAGACTAATGAGTACTTAGTGGGTGATATGGTTGGTCCACATCATGCAGGTCTTCTTAGGTCCAAGGACATAACTTGGCACCCATTTAGGCTGGGTCGACCTGGGAACCAAGGCAAATTCAGAAAAATACAAATCACTCTCAATAGAGATTTGAATTCAAGAACTCCAGGCCAGGAGGTGAGAGTCTAGCACAGGGCCATTCAACTAAACTGACTCAGGGTCCAAAATGTTGGAAAATGGAAACTGTTGCAGGCCAGTGGCCTTTGCCCCAGTATAGAATGATCATTAGTACAAGAAAATCGGCAGGGATCTGCGGGCAACTTGCTAGGCCTCCTCAGGCCAGATTTGGCCTGCAAGCCACCAGCTGAATAGCCCTGGTTTAGACCCTATGCTATCACAGCTCCCTTAACCCTCTGGAGATGGAGCCTTTATGGAGTTTCAGTGCCAAAAAGACAAAGCCTTCAGGAGGGGATTATCAGTTTATACACACAAATTATTTAAAAAACGAGTTTAATTAAAATATAGAAAACTAGATATTTGTGTAGGAAATTGAAAGAGCTAACAGAATATTTATGAATCAAACTTAAATCTCAATATTTATTCTTCTTCTTCTTCGCGTTCACCAGCTGTAAACTCTGGCCGAAAGTTCTGGTTGTTCATCCACTTCTGGACAGCAGTCCTGTTCCAGAACCTGAATTAACTATTCTGATTTGCATAATTTATGCAAGCATTTTTTTTATACTTGGGAACAAACATGACTAACCTAAAAAATATGGATGCATTTTTTTATGGATAAAGCTTGAATAAGTCCTAACACTTATGTTTTGGAAAGTAAGGCCCCTGGAGGCCTTTCAGACACTTCTGGCACATGGTTCTACTCATTTTCCTACCTCTAGGTATGTTGCGGTTGCTATGACGCAACAGTCCTTTTTGCCATAGTTGGGCACAGGTAACCCCAGAAAACAATTTAAAATTACGGAACATATCAAACTTTCTCGAAACCCATCAGTGAACAGCACACATGTGCAAGAAATGCGAGAAGCAGTCTAACTGGCTGGTAAGGAAACATGCCAGCCAATCTCAAGGCTTGTATTACCTAGGGCCGACTGATCAGCCCAGTCATCCTTTTGGCTACCTGTGTGGGGCCAATATTTCGGCCGTGTTGTCTCCAGAGGGTTAAGAGACTTAACTAGAAATAATGAAATGTCATTTAGAATACATGATAAGCAAACATAGCAATACAGTAACACACATTACCTCAGTGATTCAACAAAAGACAATCAATGTGATTCAAGGTACATACAACCTTCCATTTAAAACAAATTACACCAACCACCAAACTCTATACTAAATTTATCTCAGGGCAACATACATCACACAACAATGAGTTCAGAAACTCATATCACCTTACTGCCTGTGTGGGTTCCTGGGTCCATTATGGGAAGAAAAGGATAATACCCACTGCCCTCCCCTTTCCCCAACTCCACACAAACATTTCTTAAAATGCACTGATTAGGGGTTGGCTGAAATCTAATGTTTTGGGAAGAAAGCTACAGATTTGCAGTCTAGTCCTTTACCATAACACAATGTGCCAATCACTACTTTATTGGCCCAAAAAAAGGGGAAAAAAAGAAAGAAGAATAAAAAGAAGAAAAAGAAGAAGAAGAAGAAGAAGAAGAAGAAGAGGAGGAGAAGGAGGAGGAGGAGGAAAAGGAGAAGAAGAAGAAGAAGAAGAAGAAGAAGAAGAAGAAGAAGAAGAAGAAGAAGAAGAAGAAGAAGAAGAAGAAGAAGAAGAAGAAGAAGAAGAAGAAGAAGAAGAAGAAGAAGAAGAAGAAGAAGAAGAAGAAGAAGAAGAGAAGAAGAAGAAGAAGAAGAAGAAGAACAACAACAACAACAACAACAACAACAACAACAACAACAACAACAACAACAACAACAACAACAACAACAGCAACAACAACAACAGCAACAACAACAACAAATCTTATTTCCACAAATAATTAAGTCCAGCAACAGTAGTCACCAAATACTGGTCTAGCACCATACACATGATGCAACAAGGGCAGGAAAAAAGGCCTTCACTTACTTCACTTAAGTGGGGAAATACATTTTGTGATAACTGGCAAGTCTGAAGGGAAAAAAGAAAAAAAGAAGACAAAAAGATAAAACAGCTGGTTGGCAGCTTGATTACATGGCATGGACGAGACAAGAACATAGATCCGTTCTATGATTCTAACGATCATATGCGATGATGGACCACAGGCATAGTGTGTGAAGTCTAATGTATATGTAAGAATACAGGAAATAAACTTGCAAACTTAGTAATAACTGGAAAACTTGAAGGAAAAAAAAAAGAATAAATGGCCACTGCTGCTACCATCATGCTAGGTCTCCCAATGCAACAACCATAAAGGTGTTAATGTGCTGAAGGAGACTGTGTCCATCTGTGTGGTCTTCAAAGTCCTGGACCTGCAGGCTGCTCCCAAAGAGAAGGTTCAAATGTCCACTACCATTGGCCCCACTCGTCAAAGTATTCGGACTTAACAAAAAATCATGCCTGATGCAGAATGTACCCTTCTGTGTGGTCACTGAAGTCCTAGACCTACAGGCATCTTTCTGTTGACCTTCAAAGGGAGCAGCCCATGATGAGTGAGAAGCTTAACATACATATATGAGGTTATGCAGTCATGTGCAGGACAAGATGATTCCATGGGTGAGCCCAGGATCAGTGCTTCATGTGTTGGGTCTGTATTTATGGAAGCCTCCTTATATGGCAGAAAATGCCCATGATCTGCCCCCGACTTTCCTTGAGTGCCGACCTGTCTACACATGGTCGCCCAGGATACATTCTGCTTTATCAACACTTGTAGATAAAGGCACAAAGAGTACACCCCACAAATAAGGCTACGTTATGTCCCATAACACCAACTGGGAAGGTGAGCCCAGTAAACAAATGCCCATTGAAGTTGGGTGTGTCAGCCGACAGGTGCAAATATCGCAGCTTTGCTGTAAACAGGCACAACGCAGCTACATCACTCGAACAAACTATGAAGAAGAAGAAGTACACAGGGAGATATGGACTGCAAGATAGCTTTCATCAAAGCTACTGGCCTCCTGTTATAAGCTTTTTGAAAAAAGGACCAAAGAACAAGAAGAACAGGAGGAACTAAAGTCAGAATTTGGGTAAATCTAACAATCAAATGGAACACATGGAGATCAAGAAAAAAAAGTTATAACTTTTAAAACTAACAAATCATAGTGAGTTGCTTGGTAGTGAATGGGTTAACAGTACACATGTGAAATACTCACCTTAGTCTGGTACCATGCTATAGCGTGATGAACATTTTCCATCCCTTGTAGGCCCAAACAGTAGGGAAGTTCTGGTCACCAACAACTCTATAAGCAATATGTTCCAGTTTCCAAGGATTTCAAATAAAACAGTCTATATTATAATAAACTACAAGCGGGCAGCAATTTGCTCAGTAGCTGGAACTTGTGACTAGTTTCTCTAGTTCAAATAGTAGTTATCCCACCTGTAGATAAACAATAAAAATGAAGTTAGTTGAGACATATTACATAAGAATATAATTACATATGAAGGCTAATAGACTGTACTGGTTGCAGGATATAGAGACAGAGAGAATGGCATGGTATACAGAGTGTCAACATCTGTGTACAAAAGAGAAGAAAATGAAAACATCAGCACGCAGACCAAGAAAATAGTGGATACATGCAGACCTATAAAAGACCTACAAACACTTGGAGATACCAACTGGTTAAAGAAGGCCAATCACAGAGATGAATGGAGGCAGGTGATGTCTGCAGCAATGAATCTCACAGGCTCAGAATGCTGAACTTCCTGTTCTTAAGGTAACATGATCAACTTTATCACACAATTTATTACCACACATGGCTCAGTCTCACTCAATAGAGAAGGAGTTCACCTGCTGAGAGCCTCACAGAAAGCACATAACTAGCTTCGCAGCTCCAGCAATGACCCCCCAGGGATCTCCAAAACACATGCACTCACGAACAAAAGAAGGAACTCTGACACTGGAACCCACAACCTTTAGAGTTATTTTGACATCAGGGAGACCTCCTTCTAACACAACAATGTCATAGCAGGATATTAATGAGTCAAAACATACCAGATTCCCACAACAGACCAGAATCCCAAAACAGACCAGATTTGCACAACAAACAGGATTTCCACACAGCTGTACTGACAGACTGTCATCAGTGTCATTACAAGAGGTCATTTTAGACAGGTCAAAAATGGATATGGGGGGAGGTTGTTGGTGTGAACTTTAGCTACTGACTTTCTGTCTGACTACATGAACAGTGCTAAACTAGTTGGATCCAGTATTTATATAGCAAAGATGTAAACTTAGCAATGTTCAACTGTTAAACTGTATGTATGTTTATTATATACAATGTTTCTATGGCCTCAATGGTCACCCCTTTGTTTTTGTTTTTCAAATGTGAACTGCGTATGACAAACATGAGATGACGTAGTGCTTTGACTGGATGCTAGACTGCTGGCCTAAAGAACTTGGGTTCAGATTCACACTGAGCCAGAAATTGTATTATTGGCCTGGATTCAATCGTCCACACAACCTAAAGAGCATTCAATGAAGTGAACTGTAGAGTCTGTTATATCTCGATCTATGTTAAGCCTCTGTCTGTCTCATTATATTTATATATGTGTGTTTTTAGGTCAGCGTCTGGCTTAGTCGTTGCGAAAGTGCTTTATAATTCCGGGGTGCCAAGTTCGGTGCCAGGTTTGATACCAGCTGGGGACAATTTGTCTTGCGTAGGTTTCTACAGTAGTACCGAGAGCTGACCATTCAGGGAGCAATGGTAAACTACTGAACGTAAAAATTTGCCTAGAAAAACCATAAAAGCCAGAAAATTACAACGCCCTGTAAAGGATACGAAACAAACTTTAAAAAAAAATGTTTCTATAGTTCTCTTTCTGTATCTCTGTCTCTATATGTATCCCTATGTCTGTCTTTCTCTCTGTCTATGGCACTCTGCTTCTCTTACTCTCCTCTCCAACCGGCTGTAGCAGGAATCAAAACCCTCGATCTCAAGCTGGCCGATTGATACAGAACATGTTAAAATTACCACCACCCACCTCCACCCGACCACAGAGCACTGTGTGAACCGCACAAGTCTTCAGTAGGTTTCAATTAGGACTAGCCATGGAACACAAGGCAACGCACCGCTGTGAATTCAGTACAAATACACCTGGAATAGACATCTAAAGGAAAATGCCTGGTTATTCCTTTCTGTTTTTCCAACAGTTCATTTCCGCGCCTTGCCAACTAACGAAACTGCCATACACAGATCTCCCTGGAAAATACGGCTTATGGTGGTATGGAGAAACGGGAATGGGAGACGCGCGGAAGTAAAAGTTCCTTCTCTGAGATTAATACACTATCTACATCACAGTGTATGTTACAGTCCGCTCTAAAAGTCGTATCCATCTGTAATCGTTCGGTATAAACTGTTGAAATTTGGTATGCAGCCCGATAATAACCATGCTATTGCTGTAGGAAAATTATAAAGCAAACAAATAAGTAGTTTTTACTTGGCCTTATTTGCGGTACACGAAAAACAGACACAGATTCAAAGCTTGTTTACAGTTAATGGGGTGAAGCGAACTTTGAAAAGAAAAAAAAAGAATCAAACTGCATAAGTTTTACATGTAATCTGTGCAAAAACCCAGGCGCACTTATTTTGAATAGTGAATGTACTGTCATAATTTCATTCACAAAAATATAACTCAATTCACAGACGTTTCATGCTCAGGTGGTCCATCTTCTGCACCAAGTAAGTTAATGAACACAGTATTTCACTGTATGCGGAATAGGTTGTCAAAATAGTCAACATACATCGCTGCATATTTTAATGATTTCCTAGCAATCTCCACACTTGTGATTTAAAGTAAACGATTTGTGTTAATTATCGTATATTCTATTTTTTTAAAGGAGTACACAAATTCCAGCCGTATCACCGCTTTGAGAAAAACGGCAGCACCTGTGCAATGGCAAAATATAAAAATCATAAGGACATGGCAAATCTAAAACCACAAGCACAAATTCGAATTGATCCATAAATGTCCTTTTCGTTCTTGATATTTGATCAAGTTTGAGGGCACACCGTTCGAAATTATTATAGTTGTTGAGGTTTACAGTAAAAAAAAAGGTAACAACTCCGTTGCTGAACCAGCGTATGTCCAAAACACATACAATGTCCAAAACTTAAATAGACTAGACAGCAGTCTAGGAAAGGTCAACAGCAGTGCTAATCAACGTGTACTCTCGGATACACATCCTGTGACCTTTGTGTGTATTTTATTCATCGGTACAAACATCTGGTAACCGCAAAAACGTATTTCTTGTCTGCCTCCAGACACAGAAATCTCGGGTTCCGAAATCCAAACTCACAACATTTAGAACACAAGTGAAACAGTTTAATCCAGTGTGGTGCTTTAAGGATCAAGTTTAACAGATTCGCTGCGGTGGGGGAAAAGGAAGGGGGGGGGGGTACTATATGGTGCAACACTGTGATTGTAATATTTACAAATTATATAATAAATTCTTCAATATGACTTTTAAAATGCATGGGGTCCGTGCGGATTTACAGAAACAAGGAGACCCGCACGCCTTGCTTATCTAGCCTAACATCTAGATTAACCTGTGTGCCTGAGGGACTCAATTTGTTTTGTGGACTGAAACACCTCTTCTTGGGTTTGGGGCGGACTTTCTGCGTGTCAGCAGATGTAAGAAAACTACGTAAAACTAACGCCGCCTTTGGGTCATGACGAGCGAACTTCTACCCCACCTTTCCAATTAGAGAATGTCATAAACAGATTAGGCCGTGACACTGGTGTAATGAAAGGATACGTATGGTTCCAGGGTAGTTATTTCTTTAACGGCTGAAGTAAACTCGCAACTTAACCCATTCAGTACAAATCGCCATATCTTACGTTTATTGACAACCTCATTAGATTACATCTCTTCTTCTTCTTCTTTTTCTTCTTCTGCCTTCTATCCCCCAACATGGCATAGGCCCTCAACCACCTCACGCCAAGTCGTTCTATCATTCATTATTGCAAGTAGCTCTCCTCAATTCCTCCCCATCTTTGTAACATCCCTCTCTAGATCCCTTTTTCATGTGTGTGTGCGCGCGAGAGCGCGCCCGCGCTCTTTTTGCCTTAAAAAAAAATATGTCATTGTGGGTTCTAGTGCAAAGACATTCTAAATATACTGTCTTCAGGTTTTCTCAACGTGTGTCCTATCTAACGTCCAAGACTTTTCTTCACCTCCTGGTCCATTTGAACTTGTTTGTTCTCTCACATGATTTTATCATACAATTTATTCCCTCTGTTATGCGCAGGCACCAGTTAATGAGTGTTTGTAGTTTATTATTACCTACCTTGGTTGTTCTCCATGTTTGCGCACCATACAACATTACTAATTCGACATAAGAATTAAAAATTGTAATGTCATTTATTATATTCATTTGCATTCTGTATGGATTGAGTTTTGCCGTTAATCTCATACTGGATGACCTTGGCTCCAAGGTCGACTTAGCAAGAAGAAGATCCAACGAATATACAACTGGGGCAGCTGTAACGGTTACACCACATTCGGTGTCACCTGCAGTCAAGTGCGGGTAAGGAATTATCTTGACATCCACGTAGAGAATCACATGACCTTTAACTACATTCCAACTAAGGTCTCCCTGACATTCCCTCATTACAACACAGCTCACGTATAATGAACGCAATAATGCACCGCACATCCCAACAGCATCTTAATGATTCCCTAGTGGAACGCCTCCTCACCGTGCCCGGACCCGGATAGTTCACGCAGAAACACTGACGTCGACACGGCTAGGGTACGGTGTTTTCCCGAAAACAGATCACCAAAAAATAAGCCCAATCATAATTTGTAGGACACCTGTAGTATATCAGCCCTATAGCAAATATACGGTAAAGTGAAAGCACCTTTTTCCACGGCTTCAGACGTACTCGGCAGATGGGGCTAGATCTATATTTTAAAGAACAATCGACACTCGGTGGGTGATGTGGTCATAATCACGGCTACTCAAAATATGAGCCCTAGTTAAAGATCGTCAACCGGAAGGTAATTTTTGTTCCCCTGTTGAAACACACTATGGACGCACGAAATGGGGGGGGGGGGGGAGAGGGGGTGGTGACAGACCCAGTGCCCTCAACACGTATGCCGTAAAAGACGACCCCTCCCCTCCCCTTCTTCGCGTTCACCGGCCATAAACTCCGGCGGAGAAAGTTCTTTTTGTTCTTCCAATTCTGTAGGAATAAACTCACAGGTAGCAAGTACAGCAGGGATCTACCAGTCATCAGTAGAAGTTATCCTCGTCGACAAGTGTTTCGGCCCACGATTCTCCTAGATACTTTCGGAGGTGGACCCACCTGAGTTCATGAAGCTTAAGGCTGGTACCCTGCTGTACGAAATTACCCGATGGTGTATTTTTTTTTTTTTTTTTCGGATAGGGACAAGACGACTTGGTGATTTGCAGAAGGTACTGTGAGATAAGAAGTCGTCGCGGCAGCCTAATTAGAACAGTCAGCGTACCTGGACGACCGAGCGACAAGCTTACGATTGGTTTACCGGACACATGTTGGACTTTTGTTAGCAGGTGGCAGAGGTTCACTGGCAGACAACTCGGACACGATGGACTTTCAAGGGATGAAAAACTCTTTTCCGCTAGACACCCGGACCAGCTCACCGAGGCCCGCCCCCTACCTTGTTTCGCTGCGTCCAAAGCCAGCTCGAGGCCCTTTCGGCTACCTCGCCCAGTTTTTTAAGTGTTCGTTTCCGTTCATTACCGCACAATCCTAGTTCTTTAATCACATTGTACAGTGAAGTGGAGACGAGACCTCGTGCTCCCACTTCGACGGCAAAGACACGTACCGTGAACGCCTCGTTTCTCCTCAGACCGGCTGCTAAATCACTGTATTTCTCGAGCTTATACATGTGATTTTCGTCCAAACGCGACTCATACGGGACAGTCAGCTCAATCAGGATGAGCTGCAGTTTCTGCGCAGAGTGGAGAACTATGTCAGGTCGCAGTCCGGTCTTCCGGATTAACTCAGGGTACCTTTCATGGCCCGGCAGATCAACCGTCAGTAACCAGTCCCTCGCAGAGTCTAGCACAGATGGAGCGAATGCGTTTTGGTTGACCTTACCTTTTGGAATCTGCCCAGCCTTGAGGAAACGAATGGGGACGATGGTAGAACTGGCTCTAGCGTTAGCCCTCATTCTAGCCTGGTCAACAACGGCTGCTAACTCTTTTAGCTTGTTCCAGAAGTTAAATTGTGTGCGCCCATCAGTTTTCCAGATTTGGCTTATCTCTAGTGTAAGCAGACTTGGTTTCTCGCCTCTCAGGTTGATGCACTCCGACTTCCAGGGAAACATCTCAATTACTCGACTTTTACAACATGCTTTTTAAAGGGACAGTGGGTCGGTTTCTTTTCTCCCCAAAGTGGGGTCCTGGAACCCACACGTGGAGTAAACGACGATTAATTAGGGGGTTGCGGAAATCGGATGTGTTTCGCCGAATGGCGCAAACATGTAAACAACAGCACAACGGGCCAGTCGCTCAGAACCCGGAAATTGAGCAAGGTCAAGAATCCACATCACAGCGCTCGGGACCTTTCCATAAGCGCTACGTCCTCATCTTCAGCAGCCAGCGCAAAGTTCCGATTCCGATGGTGCCAGTGTTAGTCTGAATGCTACTATATGATGATGAAGACGATGGTGACCATTAAGGTGATCATGATGATGACGAAAAAAAAAAGTAGCAACATTAAGGAGTGTCACAGTATTTTATTTTTCGAGCCTCGTGTTTGCAATCGCCAAACAGTGCACACTCCTACGGTAGTATTCGCTTCTGTTTAAACCTACACGAGGTAATCTGTGTAAACGGTTTCAATGAGGAAGTTTTGTCCTAATTCACTGTTTCTGCCTGCAGGTGTCAATGCGTGTATTCATTGATCTTTTCCCGGCATAATTTCCTGCTTCCGCTTTGAATACTGTGACCACGTTAAAAGACATAATAGTCTTTCAAAAATCATACTGGAGGGGAAAGTTGAAGGCAAGAGATCAAGATGTAGACAGTGATACAAGTGGGAGGATAAAATCAAAAGTTGGACAGACAAAAGCCTGAGACAGACAGACAGACAGACAGACAGACAGACAGACAGACAGACAGACAGACAGACAGACAGACAGACAGACAGACAGACAGACAGACAGACAGACAGACAGTGTTTTCCTACAGCTACTATAGCAGCTAATGAACACAACAATGCCAGTTTCGCTACTGTAAGCAGTTAGTAAACTCAATACTTACTGCACACATTTCGTAACAGCCTGTCTGAAATTACATTCCAATTTGGCCACGCTCAACTACGACAATAAGTGGCGCGAGTTAATGAATAAATCGATAGACCCTAAACGAGGAGAAAATGCAAGCAAGACATGCTTGAACGATCTGCATGAAAGATCGAAGGTCTATATCGTTTTTCTCTCAATGTCGTTGTTTACCGCCTGTGTACAAAGCGCAGACCAAAGTGCATCTGTAGGCCAGCAGAGAACACTTTTTACGCCTTGAAGCGGATTTGACATTTAGTGTTAGTCTCATTCTATTGCAGGCAAGGGTTTTGCAAAGTGGGCGCTACTGCCCCCTTGGTGGTCTATCTCTATCTTTTGTTACCCCACCAGGACATCACACAAACGATAAACACCCGATGACACAAAGTGCCACCATGTGAATGAGGTTCACCCATGGAGAGGTCCCAGAAACCGCGATCAGCCATTAGACCATATTTATGGCCGGGCTATATTGCGGCCCCTGGCAAGAGCCAGAGTATGGTTTCTAATAACGAAAAATTGCATCCCCAAAAAGATGACAAGATGATATATGCCCCCTTGGTGGTAGGAACAGAGAAGGTGTGCCTGCCGAAAATATGCAGGGGTCATTGTAGTCATGAGTGGGGGGTTGGGGTGGGACTGGTCCAAGAGATGCGGGAATAGTCGCCTCCAGTTCAAACGAAAAGAGTGGAATAAAAGTCAGATCGTTTTCTGTAAGTGTAGCTTTATCATCATAACTCACCCACACGGGACTACAACTGTTTTGTGGTGCCCCGATATTAACTGTGACCTATGACTATACGGTACAACGGGGTTTCCGATTTGTGTACCTGTTTGATTCTCATCCTTGATATGTTAATCTTACATGCTGCAATCCTTGTTGGGTGGGGGGGGGGGGATGTCAGCATACAATAGGAAAAGGAGAGTGCTGAACAGCCGTTAGAATCTGCTACATCTTGTGTGTAACTATCAGCAAATTGCGTAGTGTTTAACACATTTCCCAAGTAATCATCACCTACACAATACATTTTTCACTTTTGCTGTTTAGCGTCGTGAAAAGGTGGGTGGGGGCTAATTGCGATCCGCTGCTCGATGAGTAGCTCTGGGAGAATCTATTTAATGTTCATATTCTCCTTGGATGTCTCTTTCACGCTCGATCTTCTTAAGTGTAGCGCCTATGGTGGTGGAGGTTGTGGCTGCATCATGGCAAGATGACCAAACCAAATCATCTTCTGCTTGTCAAACACACAATTACTGCAAAACGCACTTCCTCATACCCCAACCATTAAAGAGTACTAGGTAAACGATACAAGAATTCGGGGCAAAACGTTTTTGTGTGTGTGGCATTAGCATAGCAGTACGATGGTCGCAATGTGGAAATGATAGGGACCTCGCCACGCAATACTCCCAAAGTCAGCAGTGGCCGAACGACAGGCAACCTTCAGTGTGGGGACGGAACAAATAAGTTATTTATATCAAGAATCACAGAGCAAAGTTTTGCGTCTGGCAGCTCTTGTCGCATGTACACACCCTGACCTCTGCACATGTCCCTGTAATTTAGATGAAGTATACAGTTGCCGGTGTATTCGTTGGTAAGAGGGATAAGCCCCAGAGGAATGTCACGATATGGAATAAAGCGGTCACGGTGGTAACATTTATACAGAGCACTGTTGGCATACTATAGGCCGCACCGATTTTACCTTTATAGGCCGCAAATTTGTTTCATTCATTCATTCAGTAGCATGTCCCTCGCGGAACCTCGCAGCCATAACAACCCTCCGGAAAACCTTCCTATCATGAGCAAGATGTCCTGCGTCTGATACACCCATCTGGAGATCATCTGCCACATCCTGCACCCATCTTCTCCTTGGCCTTCCTCTTCCTCTCTTCCCAGGCATATACCCCTCCATTATTGTTCTCTCTAGACCTCCATGACGTTTCAAGTGACCAAAATATTTCAATTTTCTTTGTTTTATTGTCTTTACTAGCCAACCCTCTTCAATATTCAGCTCTTGAAGTATGGATGCATTTGTTCTTTTCTTTACCCAAGATATTCTTAGAACCTGTCTGTAACATTTATATTCAAATGCATTTATGCGCTGTTCCGCTTGTTTAGTAAGTGTCCAGGTCTCACAGGCGTATGTTGCAATGGGAAAGATGCATGCTCTTAAAAATCTGACCTTTGTAATTCTATCTGTACAATTCCATAATTTATTCAGTTGTTTTAGTCTTTGAAGAGCAATTGATAGTCGCCGTTTAATTTCTTTCATTGTGTCACCATTGTTGGTAACCAGTGACCCAAGATATTCGAAATTTTCCACCACTTCCAATCTTTCCTCATTAACATATATTTCCTTCTCCATGGCAGTTTTGTTTGTATGCATTATCTTTGTTTTTGCTGTGTTAAGAAATAAGTTATGATTTTCACTATTTCTTTGGAGTGAGGTTAATAAGTTTTCTAAACCATTTTGTGATGTTGATAGTAATACTGTATCATCAGCATAACGAATTTCTGGTATTTCATGACCACCGATGTTTAGGGCATCATATTGTTCCTTGTTTATATCATCTCTTACATTTCTCATTATATTTTCGGCGTACAGGTTGAACAAATACGGTGACAGCACACATCCCTGACGGACTCCTTGCTTGATGCCAAACCAGTCTGATGTCTCTCCATCTATTCTGACTGCTGCTTGTTGGTCTTGATAGAGCATTTTAATGAGCTGCACTATATGTGATGGAAAGACCATATTCCTCATGATTTCCCAAAGCTTCTGATGTTGTACACAGTCAAATGCTTTTGAATAATCCACAAAACATAAGAACAGATTTACATTAAATTCTCTACACTTCTCTATTATTAAACGCATGTTGAATATATGATCTCTTGTTCCTCTTCCCTGTCTAAATCCAGCCTGAGCTACATTAATCTCTTCTTCCATTTTCTTTTGCAGTCTTCTCATTATAATTTTTAGTAGAATTTTACTTGCATGACTGATCAGGGCAATAGTTCGATAGTTTGTACATAATTTCAGGTCACCCTTTTTTGGTATTGGAATGAAGATAGTTCTCTTCCAGTCTTTTGGCCAAATACCATATTTCCATATCTTTTCACATAATGCATGATAGATTTGTATGCTTTCTTCTCCTCCCGCTTTAATCAATTCAGCTGGTATCTCATCACATCCAGGTGATTTACCATTTTTCAAATTTGTTTCAGAGGCGGAAAATAGTTGTGCGCGTCATCATGCGCATGCGCGTATACATTAATTACTACACATGTTATGAAATAATGAATGAAAGAAATTAATGAATAAATGAATGAGAATGGGAAGCACTGTACTGGATAATTCTTTACACATACTTTTGTCCTTTCCTCAGTAGCCAACACAAGTAGCAGTCTGATTAAAGGTTTGCCATACATTAGGCAGCGACGGCCGACTTGCTTTAGTCTGGCTGGCCAGGCAAATAATGAGAATTCCCGGTACCTATAAATAGTTATTCAAGTAAAGATCAACAGTAACAATGCCAACAGAGGTTTATGATCTGGTCAGCTCTGCTATATAAGTTTAAAAATGGTAGGATATTAAAGAGAAGGGGTTAGAAAAAAAACAAATATTTATGTCAGCTTTACAAAATCAATTACAATGAACAAATGACGTTGCGGCGATTAGCCTTTATCAGCAAACAAAGACAACACAGCTCACATTTTTAAAAATACACTAACTACGAAACGACTATAATGGACTACTTTGTACTAAATAAATGATACTCATCTCGGTTCCTAATGAAAACTTACAAAGAATGAACTGGACAGGTACTAATCACTAAGGCGGACTGGAATTGAAACTGGGTCAGTAGCCTGGGTAGAAGGAGGAGTTAACGCCAGTAGTAATCAGAGAAAGGAAACAGACACGAAAGTGTTTACTAGTCTCAAAAATGGGGTGGGGGGAGGAGGAGGGTCAAATTATTTGTGCGTACCAAAGGTCGGACGCGACTAGTGAATACATGTGGAACAACAGTGGCGCTAGTGCTAGCGTACAAATAACTATAAACAGACAGACGGTCGGAAGGACAGACAGAGATGCAAGGATGGGTGATTTATAATATTAGGACATGGTCTGCCCTGCCACAATATTAAGTGTTGTGGTTGCATTTTCCCAACTCAGGATAAGGCTAGTGTCCTCCCGGTGCGTTCCAAAGCCCGAAGCCGTTGGGACATTGCGGGATGTCAGATTTGGGTATGTGTCGTGTAAAGGAAGTAAGACAAACACGCTAATTAGCGGCACTGCAGTCTTAGGAAAGAAGCATGATTCTATTTACCAGATAACATACCCTTACTGCTAAAAAGGACACAACGGATATCATGACACTAGAGACGATCTTCTGGACAGAGCAAGAGATTTGAGAAAACGATAGACACACACACAAATAGAGAGAGAGAGAGAGAGAGAGAGAGAGAGAGAGAGAAGAGAGTGAGAGAGAACAAAGAGAGGGATAACAAAAAGAGAAAGGGGGGGGGGAGGTAAATAGTAGCAGAGATAACCAGAGACAGCAAATAATCTAGAGATAACCACCCAAAGACAGACAGACGGTCATATCAGACAGACAGAGTGACTGAAAAATAGACAGACAGGCATGGGAGGGAGAGAGCCTATAAGTAATATACAGTCAATCCAGAAATACTGTAGGCAGCTTTGACAAACGAGCCGATTTCCCAATCTCACGCGACTATTGGTCAATACCTGACAGTGTGTGTAATCTGTAAACACATTGAGCAAGGCAAGCAGACAATCCCAGCATGCAACCAGCTGGTACGGCGCTAGCTGCAAGACGACTTGCTGGTTTCTACATCCAGGCTTGATCTTCTACTATAGCTCTATATCGATTCTTATTATCAGGAACATCAGTTTTCCTGTGAAGCTACGAAATAACAAGTCACGGGAGTTCCTCTTATTTTTATGAGTCTGTATATTATTTTGATTGTGGAACCCGCCGTCGTCTATAGAAATAAATGTAAACATCGCTCGTGTGTTATCAGTACTAAATGGGGAAGCAAAGAAAATTATTCACACTGTACTCTGCAATGCATGTCGGGAGAAACGACTAACGAGGTTGGGTCTTGGCTACCTCATCATGAAGGTAACTTGGGTTGCACTATGCTACCAGTCATGAACATGTCAAAAAAGGCTTCAACAGTGGTTTCCAACCTTTTTCAGATGGATCCCCTTTGAATATATGGGAAAATCCCCAGCCGCTGCCCCTTTTCTCCGTATTCTTCTTTTGTCGTCTCACTGATACCAGGTTGCAGCCCAGTGTCGTGGTTTTCTGCATTCATCTTGTCCTTTTATTGGTGGCTTGAGTAACTGATTTGCAGGCTTCAGCTACACCAGTTATCTATCTCTTAGTCCTCCTCTCACCTTCCTCCCAGATGTTCTGCTGTAAAAAAAAGTATAATATGCAGTTTGGTTTAACTGCATTCTTACAAGAAGGCCGAACAACTGCATTCTTCGTCTGTCAATATAATCCAGACATGATCTTATTCCAACTTTTTCTCTAACGCTGGTACTCGTAACCCTATCTCTTCTTGTGTTGTTAGTAACCTTACAGAGACAGTGTATTTCACATGTAGTTATTTTCTGTTCCAGTGCCCTTTTCATAGTGTATTTTTGACACTGATAGCATAAAGTAGGGATGAAGATGCTATTAATCATTTGCTGTTTTGTTGGAACAAAGACGTGTGGGCGTCTGAGTAGTGGAAGCAACTGGTAAGTGACACTATTTGCCTTTTGTACTCCGGCTTCTATCCCTCTATCTAGTCTGCTGTTCTCCTTAAATATGCTTCCTAGATATTTGAATTCTCGTACTTGTCTGACTGTAGTACCATTAACGTCAACGTTCATGTCATTATGTTTCCTGCCTATTCTCACCACAACAGTTGTCGCGGTGTTTATTCCCATATCAAACTGTGTGCAGGTTTAATGTAAAGGAGTCAATATGGTGTTGTAAAAATCTGTTCTTGGTGGTGTATTAGACAATGATCTCTACAAAAAGAAGTGAATTAACTTGTTCAGTGTCTACATTTGCCTCCTATGTAATGTTGATCCATGTAAGCAATGAATAGCAATGGTAAGAGGACACATACCTGTTTGACATCAGAAGATATGATAAACCAGTCTGCCATTCCTTTTGTTGTTGCTGCTCTGCACTGACAATCTTGATAATGAGCCATGATGTTGTTATCTAACAGCTGATCTTGAAAACCATAGTCTTCTAGAATGTTCCATAGTTTGCATCTATTGATTCGACCGAATGCCTTCTCGATACATTTAAAGTGTTGAATTTTATCATAATCACTAGACTGCTACAGTATCTGCCTTAAAGAAAATATTGCATCTGTAAAGCTCTTTCCGTTCCTGGAACCGAACTGTCTCTTATTCAAGTGGCGTTCTAAGTACCGGTCGAGCTCTATACTCCAGTATTTTTGTTGACATCTTTCCAATATGGCTCTAGTCGGAGATGCTCCTGTATGTTTCAGTCTCACGTGTCTACTTTACTCTTTCAAACAAGGACAATGATTGCTATCTGCCAGTCATTTGGAATCTCTAGTGTAAATTTAGCTATTTCTGAAGCAATGATGAAGCCCACTCTATGTTAGTTAATCTAATTCGGCTATGTGCCACTCCATGTAAGTTAATCTCATTCGGCTAGGTGCCCAATGTTAGAGTACAATTTTTAAAATGTATTTTATGTATACCTTGTCCTCTTTTTCTTATATCCGATATCCCCATGATTGTAATTCTACTTTTAATCATGAATTCTACAAGTTCAGTCTCTTTGTCTCCCATTCCGCTATGTTCCAAATAGCCACCCTAATCATTGCTCGATCTCGTTGCCATTTTTTGGGTTCTCTATGAGTTCTCCTTACTAGGTCTGCACTGTATATCGCAAGACAAACGCTAGACAGGCTCTGTCTGGAAAAGAAAGACTGAACAATTTCAGGGTCAGTCTGAGGGAAAGAAACCATTTTCTAATATGGGCATCACACGACACTGTTGAAGTACATAGCCAAATGACCCGAACGAAATCTTTAAAACTACAAGAGGCGTAGTTACTAGAGGCAACACAAGGTCTACACTGTTCCGCCGGTGTCTTTTGTTTCAACGTGGTGATAACGCGTAAAAAAAGATGAGGACAAAAACTGATGAAGTTGTATCATCATCATCATCATCATATGCCATGCCGATAAGTGTAAGCGGTCTCTTGTCATGCCCTGTCCGAGCCATGTGGTCAAGCTATCCAAGTATTCACATGTCTTCAGTATCTGTATCTTGTTCTTTTTCTAACAACTTTGTCGGCTTCAAATTATCCCACTTTACGCCACAAGCTCTCCTTTGCTCCAACTTTCTTACTTTTACAATTACTTACGCTTTTTCTTTTCCCTTAATGTGCGACTAAAGAATGCAGATTCTCTCCCGCTGTTGCGGGTAATCAGTTCTCTTCACTGGCTAATTTCTTTCAAAACATCTTCATTATGCGTTTATCTCCTCACAATGTTCCCACTGTTCGACTGTAAACTGTGTCTTTGCAGTTTCACCTCTTCACTTTTTAGCTCCTTGTCCATTAACTCCAACGCCAAGACAACATAAGGCAGCCCTGAGCTACATCATCATCACCATCATCTTGTGCTGTAGAAACCTCACATCTGGCTGGTAGTCTACTCCGCCGTCCAGTTCAATCCTGTGAGATCGTTTCCATTTCATGGAAGGAATCAGTCTACTCCTCCGTTCAGTTCCATCCTGTGAGATCGTTTCCATATCATGGAAGGAATCAGTCTACTCCTCCGTTCAGTTCCATCCTGTGAGATCGTTTCCATATCATGGAAGGAATCAGTCTACTCCTCCGTTCAGTTCCATCCTGTGAGATTGTTTCCATATCATGGAAGAAATCCAGCTTCACATTTCCCACCTCTCTCATCAACACTGAATCTGTCTTGGGAGTTTATCTCTGACGTTCTCGCGACTTTCATCCATTTGTTTAGCCTTTTAGTGCCTGGTAACATATCCGCTTCTCGGCAGGATCGTTTATCAGTATCACATGCCGGCAGCCTCTACATCCCAGGACTGCACCTGGTACCCACTCAAGACTGGTCAAACCGGGAGCATAGTTCATTAAACAAAATGTCCAGCTCTGTCAGAACCCGAACCCATGACCCTCTGATCTGCAGGCGAACGTATAGCCGTTACACCACAGCGACTTCCTATCGTCAATTTAACCCATTTAATATTTGTCCTAACCCAAACACATAATGTGTTCTTAGTTTTAACATTATTGTTAATAATAGTTTTTTTAAAAAAATTCCCTGGCAGTTGGAAATCGAAAAAGTAGCGTAACGGCGCTGCCCGTTAATACTTGGAGTTAAAAATTTACCTAAAGTATTTCAGGATCCTCGCCAGTGCTACGGAGTTCGTGCACTGCGTTGAGATTCTTGGGACTCAGCCTGAGTAAGAAGTAGAACGGAGCAATTATGGGTTAGTACAGTTGTGCCATGATGTTGATCCGTCGTCTAAACCTAAACCTTCTCGGCAGGATGCGCCCATTTTCTTAAGGTTATAACTGTTGATACTAGCGGTTGCTAGTAGGCATTTGTTTTCGGATGCATTTAACTTTCGTTCAAATTTTTTAGTAGTTCTCCGATTTTCAGCAGTGTATGTTAAAACTGAAAAAGCGTTAAATTGGAAAATATGTAATCTGGTAGACTATACTGAAGCAAATGTTAAATGATCTAGCATTAAGAGACACGGAAAGACTGGGATATTCGCATTTTTCAAAAAGTTACTGGCAAACAGAAAAATGTAAATGTGAAAAGAAGCCAAAATAATACTGACTGACTGTGAAATCAGGAGAATATGAAGTTAACGAAGCTAGTTGCAACATCTCAAATCTGCTAATCTGCCTGTAAAGTTTAATGAGAGGAAACAGTAACAGAGGGCGGGTGCACTACCTTGAAGAAAACAAGCAACTAGAGTAATGCCAATAAGCCGTTTCCTCGCACTGAATGTCGTGTGTTCGGGTTCAGACTCCGACCACTAGACTTACCTTGAAAGATTTGTTTTTTAAATCGTGCTGTCTCAGCAATGGAAGTTAGCTGCCATGTATCTACTGCTAACTATCAGAGTTTTGAGCGATAAGGCCACAATCTCTTCCACGGTTTAACTCTCGCACCACTGTCTGAAAACCATGAGAGCAGTACTTTCTTTTTAAAACACCAGAAATATATCCATGTTAAATGCAGCTGCAGCTGCACAGATGCAATCTTCACACTTAAACAGTTAATAGAAAAGAACATTGAATACAATAATAACTTATTTGTGGCATTCGTAGACCAGGAGAAGGCATTTGACAGAGTCGACAGACAATTATTATGGAAAATAATGGCAAGATATGGAGTAAGCAATCACCTCATCGAAGTGTGCAAAAGTTTATACAGGGATTGTAGAATTGTAGTTAGAATAAATCAGGGAACATCTCATCCTTTCACAGTGACATCTGGAGTAAGACAGGGGTGTGTCTTATCACCACTGCTGTTTATCACCTACATCGACAAGAATGCCAAGCCCATGATTGAAGATCTTAGTAAGATCAACGAATTACTCTTTGCAGATGACCAGGCCTTGATAGCAGATACAGCCATGAAATTGCAACAACACCTAACATCCATGAATGAAGAATGTAAAACAAATAATATGAGAATCAACACTGAAAAGACAGAAGTAATGTCAATAGGAAAAAAGAAGACAGATATAAACATAGCAATAGAATACAAAGGCATTAAACAGGCATCTGAAGCATATTTATACCAACTCTGTGCTACCAGTGCCAGACATGGTCACTCACAACAAACCATAAAAGAAAATTAGTAACCACGGAAATGAGATGTCTGAGAAGACATAAGAGATAAGATCAGGAATGAGATCATAAGAGAACAAGTCGGCAGAGAGCCAATTCTGGATTACATACAAAGACAGCAAGTGAAATGGTTTGCCCACTTAGAGAGAATGCCTTGTGACACCCTACCATAAAAAGCATACATGGAAAGAGAAGAAGGACGTAGAGCACGAAGTAGACCAAGAACAAGATGGAAGGATAACATCAGAGAAACTCTACAACAGCACGATGTGCCTATGGTCGAGGCAGCCAGAAGAGCTAGAAACAGAACCTTATATCTCCCTCGACACCCGCAGCGGTAAAAGAGGAAGTGAAGAAGAAGAATAAGAAACGCTGAGGACTGCACTGTGAAGCGATTTCACTCAATTCTAAGCCACAAAGCCAGATAACTTTCATATCTACAACCTCTCGCAGGATAACACTGCCACGCCAACAAAAAAATGAACTGATATACTTATACCAACACACTCACACACACTTTCATGCACTAATTATAGTTGATCAACAATGAAAATGTCAATCAACAAGCTGCCGACTTCACAATTAGGGTTGGTTGCATTGGAATTTTTAAAAAAATGTATCTACTTTCCGTCTCTCGTTGTTTGCGCACTTTCAAGACTAAATTACACTGTCCATCTTGATCGTTTGTCTTCTCTGTAAATTGTCTATATCTGCAAAGCTGTCTCTAGTATGAATTTCACTGTCTTTTGTAATTCACTAAGCGGCCCGTAAAGTTTGACTTCCACAAGTGTTTCTTTTGGCCAAAGGTTTTGCCTGAAAGCGTTGAATCTGGGACAGTCTTGAAGGATGTGATCTGTTGTTTCAGGTGCCAGTCCACAAGTACACATGGCTGATTGGCCAATCTTAAATTTGTTGTACATGTGGGAGCGAAGTCGATTGTGCCCTGTTCTAAGGCGAAGGATAATGACTTGCTCTGGTCTGTCCATAATATGGTAATCATCTTGTGCCAGTTTCGGTGGCATTCTGATTGATTTGATCATTCTCTTCTTCTGTTGATAAGAGACTGGTATGTTAGGTTGTTCTTCAGTTGCACCTTCCTTAGCTAGTTTATCAGCTTTTTCGTTTCCGGGAACTCCACAGTGGGAAGGTATCCACTGCATTACTAATTTACAGCGGTTGCCTAGTTCGGATAATAGTGTCCGTATGCTTGGTAATTTTCCAGACTGGAGTGACTGAAGTACTGCTTTTGCATCTGTCAGGAATACCACTGGTTGTGAAAAATACCCTGTATTTAGTAGTTTCTCTACCGCTATCTTGATGGCTTGAACTTCTGCATCATAGTTGTGACAGTGCTTTCCTGTTGGTAATTTGGCTGTATCCTTGGTATTATTAGGATACTCAATGTACACTCCCGCACCTCCGTTTCTGACTGCGCTTTCTGCTGACCCATCTGTGTAAACACGGACCCAAAGGTTCTGCGGGTATTCATCATCAAGTAGACTGAGGGTGGCTGTTTTGCGCTGCACACTGTTTTGTTCTTCCTTGTCAAATACCCCTTTCACTTCAGTCTTGATGTGTATTGGAAACTTATACTCCTCTCTCCAGGGGGTCCGTTCTGGGACAGCATTTAAGGATCTATCAGTTGCAGGTAAATCAGTGGTTTGTCTGCCGAGCTGTTTGGCCTGGTGGATAAAACTACTTCTCTTTAGTCGTCCCAAAGCTAAATTTTGGAATCTTTCATTCATAGGGTGGCTGGGCATACTAAGAAACTTTTCTGCTTGTAAAAGCATCTTGGTGTCTCTGCGTTCACTCAGTGCTTGGGTCATCCCCATTTTCTCCATCACAGCTATAGGTGTTGATTTCATACTGCCTGTGGTAACTCTGAGTGCTTGATTTTGCACTTTGTCTAATTCTTGCAATGTGGTTTTTGATGCCGAGCTCCATGCTGTTGATCCGTATTCAAGATGTGGTCGAACACTTTGTTGGTAAACTTTTCTAAGTATTTTCCCGCTAGCACCCCATGTGGTTCCACTTAGTTTTCTCAGAATGGCTACCCTCCTTCTGGCTTTGGTTGCTGCCTTGTTGATGTGTTTTCTCCATGTTAATCTATCATCAAACGTTACGCCGAGGTATGTGGGCTCCTTATCCTCTCTCAGGGGTACTCCATTTATATGCATGACACCTGATTTTTGTTTAGGAGAAAGGGTAAAGAGGGTGGTGCTGCATTTGCCTATGTTGATGCTGACACACCATTTGTTGGCCCAATCAGCCATTGCATCTATGGCTCTTTGTAGCAGCCTGGTGGCCACTGTCGCATTTTCATTTGTACACCAGAGTACCAAGTCATCAGCATACATTGCAGCTTTAATTCCATGGGGTAGTTCAGAAAGCAGGTCGTTGATATAGACTAGGAAGAGTGTGGGGGACAGAACACCTCCTTGTGGGACGCCATGGCGCAGCAAAACTTTCTTACTCTTAAGTCCATCTATCTGTACTCGGGATCGTCTGTTATACAAGTATGCTTTCACCCATTTGTACATTCTCCCATTCACCCTGCAGTCTCTCAGTTTCTTCAGTAGACCTTCTTTCCAGACCTTGTCAAAGGCTTTCTTCAGATCTATCCATGCCGTTAGCACTAGCTTCTTTTCCTGGAAGGCATCCTCAATTTCTTGTGAAAGGTAAGTTGTCTGGTCTTCTGTGGAGTAGCACTGTCTAAATCCTGCCTGCTGCGGCGTGAAAATGTTTTCACTTTCCAAGTACCATTGGAGTCTAAGGTTGACAATACGTTCCATTGTTTTACAGAGGCAGCTGGTAAGACTGATCGGTCTATAGCTGGAGGCATCAGAACTGTCCTTCCCTGGTTTAAGCAGAGGTATTGTGATTGCTTCTCTCCATATTTGAGGAACTTTGCCACTGGTCCAACAATGATTAAAGATCTGTAGCAGCTTTTTTTTTTTTGGCAGTTGTTCCAAGGTTCTTGATCATTTCGTTGGTGATACCATCAATTCCAGGTGATTTTTCCCATTCTCAGCTTTGATATTGCTAACTCTAACTCGCTGGATGTAAATGCTGCCACCAGTGCCTCAGGAATTATATCTTTTTGTCTTATATGTTGTTTGTTTTCTTGAACCTCTCGCTGTTTCTCTGGGCTGACATTAATGTTGCTGTCTTCTGCAAAGGAATCTGCAAAGTGGTCAGCTGCCTGTTTTCTTGTTAGGATGGCTCCCTCTTTGCATAGTGCAATATTACCATTTCTTCCTGTATTCTCATCATTAATTTGCTTAATTAACCTCCACAACTTCCTTGTGTCTCTTTCAAAGTTTAGAGACTTTGTCTTTTCTTGCCAGCTTGCCCGTCTAGCCTGCAGTTTGGCTCTTTGAAATTTGGCCTTTGAATGTTGTTTGTTGTTAAACTGCTCTTGACAAGGTCTGGTCTCAGCTTGTTTTCTTTCTGTTTCCATATTGTTGTGCAGTTGCTCCAGATCGCAATTCCAGTACGGTTTGTATTGTTTACGCGCACCTCTTGGAACTGCTTCTAGGGCTGCCTGCAGCATGCGTTTGCTCAACTCTTGGACTACTTTTTCTACGTCGTTATCTGTGTTTAGATTTTCCAGCAGAACATTTGTGCGAAGCTGATACAACTTCCAGTCTGCCTTCTTAAAATTCCACCTTGGCAGTGTGCTGCTCTCTCTTACAGACTGGCTTTCTAAAGTTAGAAAGACTGGCCGGTGGTCACTGCCTCCTAGTTGCTTCCCAACAGTTCTGGTAACATTCAGGTCCATGTCTGCTGAGTGAAAGGCTAGGTCTGGTGTCGAGGTGGTATGCCATGCTCTAGAGTAGAAGGTTGGTGGGTCGGTTGGCTTATTAACGAGGATGAACCTATTCTCATCCTGCCAGTCCTCTAGTTTCTCTCCTCTCTGGTCCATATGATCGTATCCCCAACTTTGGGAATGGCTATTAAAATCCCCACAAATGATCATTTTTTCATTTATTAGTACTGTATCCAGTGCCTGAGGGCGGTCGTTAGGACAGTAATAGTTGGTCAGATGTAAATCTGTATTTTCTAACTTGAGCTCAAGTGTTTGATACTCAGCACCTTCCATGTATGTTTCGATCCGGCGCGCAAGGATGTTATTTTTGACCAGGGTAAGAATTCCACCTTTTTTCTTGTCTTTGCGGTCAGATCGGAAACACTGGTAGCCTCTGATCTTAAAGGCCATATCTTGTTTGAGATACGTCTCTTGTAGGCAGCATACATGTACATTCTCTTCGTTCAAGACGTTTTCTAATTCTAATTTCTTAGTATTTACTCCCTCCGCGTTCCAGTGCATTATTTTAAGGCTAGCTGTATTTTCTGCTTTTCTGGTTCTACGGGGCATTAGGGGGAGGCTTCGAGTATTTGAAGCTGGACTCTTTCTTCTTGTCTTAGGCCGGTAAATCGAACCACGTGTACGTGAGTGGGTCGCATAGTGGAAATCAAACTTATTTGCAGATATAGAAATATTCCCTGTTGCGTTTGTGCGTGGCATCCTGATTGCTGTGGTGCGCCTCCTGGCTGGTTGCCTCCGACTTCAGCACCTTGTTTTGCTAGAGTAGACTGGGGTCTTACCCGTGGACTCCCATGTTTATAATGGGAGCGTGGCTCCTACGCGGTTACATTATCGGAATTAGGACACGGCCGCCGCCGTGGCTATTTTGTGGAAATAATTCCGTTATATCACCCCTAAACCACATAATACTTGTATCCACGAACAAGAGAATATCCATCGTCAATGAATTCGTAATAATCGCACTTTGTTATCAAGAGAAAAACACCGATTAAGTGAAAATTTTAGAATAAAATCGAGTGTCGCCGCAAACACGTCCTCACGCTGCCATTTCTAAACCGGAAGTCGTTCTATTATGTAATGAAGTCATATCTCATTAGTCTCTCTCTCTCGCTCTCTCTCTCTTTCTCTCTCCCTCCCTCCCCCCCCCCCTCTCTCTCTCTCTCTCTCTCTCTCTCTCTCTCTCTCTCTCTCTCTCTGAAAAAAATGTAGAAATTCCAGGGCGTGTAATGAATACTTTGACGCTATTAATAATGTTTACTATTACTTGATGTATGAACGAAATGATGTAAGAATGGAGGGAGACCTCGAAGCGCATACTGTTAGACGGGCCTGCGTGCACAATTCTTAACATTTCAAAAATAAAGTTTGTTGGTTAAAGTTTGTTCGCTCGCTCTTGTATTTTATTTATTTGTGTAAACTAAAATTAAAGTAATTAACATCGGCAGTCCGATACTTATACAGATTGTCTAAATTAAGTTACAGAATGTAAATATCTAGGAAGCATTTCTCGGCCGACAAAGGAGGAATAAACTGGCATAGAGATGGGGGGAGGGGGTGATGCCCAAGGGCCAGTGCACATAAATACTGAGTGATATCTCCACTTAAACATCCAAATATAAGGTATGACAGCCAAGAAATAAATGACAAACAGTATGTACTAAAAGATTCATATTAGGACTGTGCTACCAATATCAAACGTGGACTTCATCAAATACTGACCGATGTAAAACAAACTCCCGTGAGATCAAATGTCCGAAGAAAGCCGCCAAGTAAACCACTGTAACCTGACAAAGAAATTATAGTATCAGGCAGACTGTGGAAATAACACACTGAGCCACATTCACCGAGAAGCAGCAGAATAAATGGTTCGGTCATCTCGTTACAATGCAGCCGCTTTCAGCCACTAGAACTACAAAGCTACACTAAAATTGTTGAAGCGAAAGCACCAGAGCGCCAAAGGAGAATATAGGCAGACAACATCAAAGACACGTTATATCAAAAGGAAATGTCAAAGATAAAACAGCAAGAGGTAGACAACGTTACAAGTGGGAGGGCAACATGAAGAGATCGACGAAAGTCAGTTTGAAAGACTCGCGAAGTGGTCAAGCTGTTGCCTCGCGCCCTAAATGTCATGGGTTCGTTTCACGGCTGCGTCGCCAGAGCTTTCGTGCAATGCTCTCAGCAAAGATCATTGCAGCCAACCTTCCCTGGCAGACGGCGCATGATTGTGACCGACTGCAAAACTGAACGGCAATAAAGAGTGCTAAACAGCACGACTGAAATATGTGCGCGCACAGAATACCTAGACGTTTCACAGCAAACAACAGGCATCTAAACAGAGATAACTGAAAACTACACATGGCGGCGATGTTAAACAGTTGTAAATATGATCAACTACAGCATTCCCAGGGCTGGAATGTCGTGACGTCCGGAGATAAGAGGGAAAAAAATAGTTCACAGGGGTCACTAGACACAGACTGCCGAGCCGACCTTCCACGGTTACACAACTGTAGCTGTCAAGGTCAGCGGTGCTTCTTTAAGAAAGTCAAAACATGTAAATGGGCCCTGGTTGTTATTTATGAATACAGCTATTCTTAGAGGAATTATTTTGGGTTCTAAATTCGGCGTCTGTGGCTTCAGTGTCATATATATATATACATACACACACACACACACACACACACACACACACACATATATATATATATATATATATATATATATATATATATATATATACACATACACACACACACATTGAGAACACCTGAGAACAATATAACCAGAATGTCTTTGCATTGAATAGGCATAGAGATAAGAACACCAAAAAACACGGAGAAGGGACCTCAAGGGCGGGGTTAAAAAGATGGGGAGTACATGGGGAGTGCTGCGTGTGATAATGAAGAATAGAACGACTTGGCGTGGGTTGGCTGAGGGCCTATGCTCCACTGGGGGTTAGAAAGGCAGAAGAAGATATATATTTGCAAACTGTTTTCCAATTTCGGTTTAAATGGTGACAGTTTGTTTCGATGATAAATGCTTATTCCTTTGTCAGCCTTGCTGAACTGCCTCTTACGACAAGGTCGCCAGTTGCATGTTATGGCACTTTGCTGCCACGCTCACCACCGTTAAGATAGTTGTGGCTGGCAGACGAAATCAGCTTTGAAACGCTTGCAAGAAAAACAAACAACTAAAAAAAAAACGGAATGCACTGACGTATGAACCTCGGCAAAATACACCCTATTCACACAAGTGAACGAACGCATGCTGTGTTTTGAGATTCGAATCTCTCTCTCTCTCTCTCTCTCTCTCTTATGCGCGCGCACGTGTGTGTGTGTCACTGTGTACGCGCGTATGTGTGTGCGCGAGTGTCTGGGCCTCCTCTTGTGATTCTTACCTCCTTCTAACCCATCCATCCACTCTAACCCATCCATCCATCCACCTGTCTGCCTAAATACCCATCGCCTGCACCACTCCTTTCCCCTCTCCTGCCTTATTACTATGTTCGTTCTAGAACATAATTTTAATTGAACAATTCATTTAAAAACTGGATAACGGAAGTACAAACAACCAAACGTGGTAGGTTTGAATGCCTTTACAATCATACATAGGAGGGAGCCAATGGAACGGAAAAAGTGGGAAAACAAATAGTGTGTGTGGGGGGGGGGGAGATGTGGGGGTGGAGGGGGTGAATGACAATTTAGCTCAACAAACGTCTTTTTTTAAACAAACATCTTTAACATAGCGTCTTAACATTCGCGTGAAAATGCTTCAATGATATGTTTGTTTGTTCCGCAATTCTTGATCACTGGCTCCTACAGTGAAGACATGACTATTTAGATACAGGGTGTCAGAACAGTAATTATACACTTACATGTTCGAAAAGTATACATGCGAATACAATACACGTACAAACACACAACTGTAATTAGACGGATACGATATATAGATAATTAGCCAGATACAGAAAGACAGACAAACATGAACACACAAACCAAACACAGTCTGCCAAACGGGTAAAGTGCACGAAACATTATGCTATGTATTATAGATGCACTTTAGAACCGAAAAAAAAAATTCGTCGATGGGTTATCTGTATCAAATACTTGATGTTATTTCCTGACATTGTGATCATGCGCAGATAAAACAACTTCAGGGGTGACAAAGCAAAATGGTTATTCTCGATAAGATGATGCAAGAAGTGCGTTTTCACAAAGTATCAGAACTATTTGTGTTATTTCTAAACAGGAGCCGCCAGAGCCGCTAGATAGTGGCCTAAAGACTTGGGTTCAAATCAGTATTAATCATTTTCTTAAAAAAAGCTCAGTTTCCAGATCGACCGTGCCTAAAATAGATACCAGGCAAAGTACTAGCAAGTTTTCTTCTTTGTGTGTGTGTGTGTGTGTGTGTGTTCACCGGCTGTAAACTCCGGCGCAAAGTTCTGGTTGTTCGCCCATCTGGAGACTCTAGTCCGCTTCCAGAACCTGAGTGTTGCGTGCACATCCGTTATACAGATCTCACTCACTTGTATGCAGAGCGTTAGTTCTTTGCCTCTCGGGCAGATGCACTCCTACTTCAATTAGTCGACTCTTACGACATACGTCTGAGTAGGGAATGGGTCTATCCTTGTTTTCCCCATAATAGGGCCCCGGAACCCAAACGGCGATACTGGGAAGTAAAAGTGATCGGCGTGACATCGCCCATCGAGTACCGACAGGTCAACAGACATGCTGTTGATCCGTATTCAAGATGTGGTCGAACAGACACAACAATGAGTCTAGCATCATGTGTCCTATATACCACTATGCGTGAGAATAATCCCTGATTTTTCTTACTTACATAGTAGAGTTGATTGTATTACAGTACCTCTGTAGAGGTTGAACAGGGTATCAGGAATACGCCATGTAAAGTAAAAGTAAAGATCCATTTTTACGCCTTTCAAATCTCCCTGTGTACCACACAGCTTTGTCTTCATTGAAGTGTGAATAGGCCAAACTGCTTCTGCTAGCAGATAACAGTTGTCAGTGTTGGAGCACATTTTCATCCTTCTGTGGTGTCAAGTTGCAAGGACACATCTCCGTGCGCCCCCCCCCCCTTTTTTTTTTAAAGTCTGTGTGTCCTCTCCTTAGTCTGAATATAACACACTGTCCCTCTCTAGAGAGGTGATGAAGCTAATCTTGGGGAGACAAGTTGGTGTGGGTATCCAGCCACCTTTCTTGGATACTAGACTGACTGCCCTCTTGGCCTAATATTTGTGTAAACTCTAACAACTCTGGTGTGTAAGTGGACAATAATTAAAACAATATTATTAGTATATTATTACGATTATTTGATGAATGGCAAATAGATATAATAATAAACTCGCACATAATGTGAGAAACTAAAATAACCACGCGCAAAATGCCCTAAAAATACAGGCGCCCAGTGTGATATCGAGTGCCGATTGGTCTAATGCCGACAAAGGAGCGTCTTATCAAGCGGTTATAAACGCTGGAATCTCAATCAGGAGAGCCTGTGTTATATTAAGGTGTTTCGTCCATTTTAGGACGAATTTTTTTTGTTATTTGAAGCCCCACCCTGGCTTTTGCCAGGGGCCGCAATATAGGCAGGCCATAAATATGGCCAATTGTCTGAACGCGGTTTCTGGGACCTCTCTACGGCGATCCTTATCCACATGGTGGCACTTTGTGTCATCGGGTGTTTATCGCTTGTGTGATGTCCTAGTGGGGTAGAAAGTCAGTCAGTCAATCAGGAGAACCGGATTCGAATCAGCGTAGGGTGATGTGATTTCTTTTTCTGTTGGGAGTAACCACAACAAAACTCCTACCCTGCAAATGTCCTGGCGAGAGTACTAGCCGCGCAACCCTAAATTATCAGGCTCAAGAGTTCTGTGTGCTACATTGTTCTAAAAAATGGGAAATACGGGTAGTCAAGTCTTATTTAACCGATCTATAAAATATGGGTCGAGCATCATATGTCTGATGTGTAAATGACGTGAAAAGGATGCTTGAGTTTACTGTTGTAACATTCAAATATGTCTCCTGTAAATAGAAACGGGGTCCCTGATAAACATCTGTTCTGGGCTCTATAAATCGTACAAGCAATGTTAGATGTTAGCTGCTATTGTAGTAGTTAACTCAAACTCTCTTAGGCAGTCTTTATGCAAACTATTACACAGCTTAGTTATTTTCCGGGTGACAACCTCTGAGTTTGCCAGAATTAAAATAATATAATTATGGGGGAAAAAATTAAATAAAAATGCAAAATGTGGAAAAAAAAAGAGGACCTGCTGCGATACAAAACATAAACGAAGTAAGTGGAAATAGGGAGGTAAGCAAACTGGGGAGGGGGGAGGAGGGGCTAGGAAATAAAGATGAATAGGTTTAAAAAAAAACATAGATAGCGTAGCAATCCATATGTGAGAATTTATTGCTGCTGCTATTCCAAGGGTCCCAACGGGCGTCAACAACAGATTTGCCAGTAATGTATTTTCTCCTCGGTCTGTATGGTACAGCAAGTGGAGCCTTCCTATTTCAATTTATGCGCGATAATGTCTGTGAAATAAAACACGTTATTATTATATTTCCATATCACTCCCTGACATCTTGGGTTCGAACCCCCGCCGATGAGAATTCTTTTGATTGAACTAGGGCCTCAGATCGATCCAGCCTTCTGAAGCACGGTTGATTTATAATCACAGTTTATAGCATAATTGGAATTTGAACTCTGCGATGACGGCTGAAGATTGAGACTCTGTGTTCTCAGGAATGTACCCAGTGCTATGATGTCGGTTTTTAACCTCAGCTTAAAACGGGAACATAAAATGGCTTCGGAAGTGAAGCTGGGCGCAACCACATCACTCATCGACGGCCGGACACAACCAGATCACTCATCGACGGCCAGACACAACCGCATCACTCATCTACGGCCAGACACAACCACATCACTCATCGACGTCCAGACACAACCACGTTACTCTTCGACGTCCAGACACAACCACATCACTCATCGACGTCCAGACACAACCACATCACTCATCGACGTACAGACACAACCACATCACTCATCGACGTCCAGACACAACCACGTCACTCATCGACGGCCGGACACAGACCGCATCCACATCGACGTCCATCACAAACCACATCTTGCCATCGACGGCCAGACACAGCCACATCACTCATCGACGTACCAGACACAACCACATGTCACTGATCGACGTCCAGATTACAACCACATGCCTAATCGACGTCCATACACAACCACATCTTTCATCGACGTCAACACAATCACACATCAATCATATATACGGACAGGAACGCACATGCAGACATAAATTTCTTTTAATTCAACACACACACACACACACACACATTCATATATACAGACAGTCGGGCAGGCAGGCAGGCAGACAGACAGAGAGACAGACAGACATTATTCATATGTGTACCATATCATAACATAAATTAGTAATAGTGCAAGCTCACACAAGTGTCCACACCGGTCACCACACGAATTATATGAGGAATAATTTTCACACACCAGTAGACACAATGATAAACTCCCAAACATCAGTAGCTCTTGAACACACCGCTGTAACACCGCCACTGACTGACTGACTCCGGCTTCGCTCTACATGACGTAGTCTGTCTGTCCTTGCGGAATACCAGACAGTTAAGTCCCGCCGCACTTTTAGCGGAACAACAAACAAAACACATCGCGG
>CAJHNH020003699.1:60124-160878 GCA_905116865.2 Candidula unifasciata
CCATTTCTTTTTCGATCGTTTTATTCTAAATGACAAAATGGGAACAGTACCCCTTGTTTTCATACTGGGCCCTTTTGGGACTCGCTCGGGAAACCCACAAACAAGGGCCTGTCACAAAACAGTCCACACCCCTTTTTCGTCCATATTTCCATTGGTTCTGTGTGTATTTTTTATTTTTTGTGCGTGAAGGCCCCATACGCAAGTTCACTTTTTGGGTTTGTATTTGTTAATGTGAAGTTGCTAAAACTTTACGTTCGTTTTATTCTTTTCTTGACCTTTTCTCAGATGGTCTAGATTTGTCCCTCATAGGTATAAAACCCTTTCTAATTGGGTGTCTATATGTCGGGTTAAAGTATCCAAATTTCAAATTGTTTGGAATATTTTTTAAAAATTCCCCCCTATAGGAAGATTCATTATAAATAAGCCAAAAATTCCAATGCCGAATTACGTTTGGCGCGAAGAATCCCTCCCTTCTTCGGGAGAGAGACGCTTGGTCGAACTTTCGTGAGTTTCCGAGAAGACCACCTTACGCCTTTGGCAATACGTTTTTAACAGTGAAGTCCGATTCCTTTATGGACCCCACTTAGCAGGGGGATTTTAATTTCAGCGAAGCCCGGTCGAAAATCACCACCCTTATCAAAACCTCCCACCCCCACCAGACACTCCACAGACTTTTTGGGTCTTTCCTTCCCTGCTCCTGAGTAAGACTTTCACATAAAAGTCTACAGGGAGAGACCCTTTCCCTCGGGGTTTTGTAATGCCAGAGGTTGTCTGGCATTTTCCCGTTTATCTAGGGAAAGAGTATATTTTACTGTTTTATTTTTTTCACAGGTTTTTCCGCGAAGGGGAAGTACTGAATTTTTATTGCGAGAAGGGGTTTCTGGGGGCTTAATTGGGGGCAGTGAGGAAGTCAGGTCAAGTTGCGCCTAGGAATATGTATGTTCTGTAGAGCCATAATTTGAGTAGCCTCGCCCCTAAAGTAGGTTGGATGTTTATTGGAGCTGCGGGATTCCGCATAGACTATTGCGAGCAAATATCTGAACATTTTAGAACTATTTCAGAGTGCTATTTGGTTCAATATGGTAAACCTTCACCAAGGTACGTGACATTAGCAGTATGTAACAGGGCCCCACGCTAATCTGTGTATGTCCAGTGACCATTTACATTTTATTCCCCAGTGATTATCTCACGAGCCCCGGCATACTAGTCAGCCCAGGGACAAATAATTTTCTCTGGGTGGGGAGCACCAAAATCGACTAAGTGCTTAGGGCACCAAAGTCATAATCAAGTCCCGCCGACACCACACCCTCGGTAGGCCAGGGCATTACCCGCCTAGAACGCCCGAACAAGGGGCAGGTTACATCGCCTTCTTCTTAGTTCACCGGCTGTGAATTCCGACGGAAGGTCCCGGTAGTTCCATTTGCTCTTTTGGCTTTTACCTGGACCTGAGTTTTTGCGTGGAAATCCGTTTCGCTGGCTTATTTGTTTGCTGTTCCCTGCCTCACTGTACGATGTACTCCCACTTCGAGGGAGCGACATCTTCGAAAACTAAAGCAGGTGGCTCAACGCCACCTCCCATACCCGATGTTTGTAAGTGGGATAAGCGGCTATTCAATCTCTAACTATTTGTTTAGACATTTCATGCAATGATTAATGTATTATTTTTATTTGCCATTAAGATTAGGATTATTACTGTTATTATATTACCATGGATCAAGGGGGGAAAACAAAATACAGTAAAATTTCGATTAACCGTCATCGTCCGGATCTGGGCAATGACGAATAACCAAATAGACGGATGACAGAAACCTTTTAATATCTACGTACAGTAATACAGTAACATTTCGATCATCCGCCATCGTCCAGATCAGGGCTGTGAAGAATACACGAATAGACCGATGACAGAAACCTCTTAACGCCTATGAGATTTTACTGGGAGCTTAAAACGAAAAGAAGAAAACAATCTTCAATTTGATAGTAGAAATGTAGTCACTTCCAGCGTGACATATTATGGTGTTAAACGAGTGGCGTTTTAATCGAAGTTTTGCTGTACCGACATCCTAAAATATCTGATCAGCATTTGGTCTTGGAAACTGATGAAATACTTCGGCATTATCAAACTGTACAGCGAACTTGAAGGAACCGTAGCAAATGGCGTGCTAACGAATAAGAGTGTCGGAGGCTCATTAGAACGAAAATTGAGACTAGACATAAGAACCAACCCCCCCCCCCCCCCCCCCGCGCGGGCCCCCTGATATATTCTTTAAGTCTGCGCCTGTGCTAAACGCTGTGCCATGGCAGCTTTATAAACAACTCTATTCATAATTATTACATACTGATCAAGGTCCTAGGATCTACGTAAACATGGTTCTTTCCCTTGGGTTTTCCCCAACGAGAGTTTGTGTCAAGACACCTCTGACGTTGTCTGTCGACCATGTTGTTGACACATAAGAGCTCAATTAGTTGTTACACATGTCGGGGCGGAAATTGTCAGGCACTGGCGGATAGCTGAATGCAAGGGTGGGCCGGGGTTATCGGCCAGGTCGTGGGACATATATCAGGCAGAGATGAATAGCATGTTTGTTATTGGAGAGGTGTGGATAGAATAAACAAGAGCGGGTGTGAACTGGCGACAGCGGCACGCGAACGCACACACATATACGCACGTAAACATAAAATAAACAAAGAGGGTATAAGGAGTCATATATATATATACATACACACATATATATATAAATCTGGACGCACTCTACTATTCTTCCTCGTTGTCTCTCATTCGCTCAATTGCTCTTTATCTGGCTGGTTACCTCTCACTCTGGTTGAATGATTATCTCTCGATGTTTTCTCGCTTTTAGGGGAGAGGGTGAAGGGTAGGGGGAGAACCAGTTTAATCAATCAATAAAGCATAAGAACAAACAGATCCCATATAGGCGATCATACTGTGGGGTTGAGAGTCTGAATTAGCAGTACGTTACTGACGGTAACTCCTTCCCTCAAGCCAGGGGCACTGTGACAAGATCAAGATAGTTTAAGTATAAGGGTGTGAATATGACAGAATTGGGAATGGTGAATTCAGAAGCGAGGAATGACGATTGCATTGGACACAGCTTTAAAAAAAACCGATATTAGGATTCTTCCTTAATCTTCAGGGCCACAAGAATAGAGGCAGAGGCGAAACAGGCAAAGAGGAAGTGGGGGTGAGGTGCTAGCGACATAATGGTTTGGCGACTAGCGTGAGTTGGTTGAACATAAATATGTTTAATTATGCGAGCGAAAGAAGACGAAGAAAAGAGACAGAAGAAGAAAAGCAGGATGAGGGAGAAGAGGAGGAGGAAGAAGAAGAAGAAGAAGAAGAAGAACAACAACAACAAAGTGTATTAGATCAATTTCGCGAGATATGCTAAAATGGACACAGCCGTATCAATACACGTTATCAAGATCTATATGCAAGCTTAGTCAGTCACTGGTAACAAAAACATCTATACGAAGTAGTTACGTGGAACACCACTCACAGTTCGCAACGATCAATATCAAGATTCACTAAGGGGTGATTGTCCTAATCTGTCGCGTTCGTTTTCTTCAGTTTTACTTTAAAATAAATGTCCTCATCATGACCGGCTTAAACTGACACAGCTGCAGCTGGCAATTGTCCTGGTATGCTTGTCAGAAAGAAGTAATTCGATGTAACATTGTGTGCCTGTGAGAATGAATTAATTCAATTGCAACTTAATGGTAATTTACTGTCAGATCAAAGACATCATATGCTTGGGAAAATGGATTAATTCCAACAGCATAATGTGCTTCGGAGAAAGGATTCATTCAACGTTGTCCTGGCTCTTACTTTAAGCTGACCACCGAGAGCGTCATCGCCTAACCGCAGATCTCCCCCGTGATTTTCTCTGTTTTGAATGTTGTAAGACTAACAGTTGGCCCTCCCATCTAGTGTGGAGACGCTGCAACTGTCCCCATCATTAAGGTTGTGAATACATTATAAGTAAAAGACTCTTGTCACACCAGTGGAGCATCAGACATTTGTCGCTAGATAAATACGGAAAAAAAAAGAAGGTGGGATGAAGGAGAAAACATCGAGAGATAACTATCCAACGAGAGCGACAGATAACCAGCCAGATCAAGAGCAAGTGAGCGAATGAGAGACGACAAAAAGTTAGTTGCGTATCCTTTACAGGACGTTGCAGAAACAACCCCAGGCATTTTTGGCTGTTGTGGTTTTTCTAGGCAAGTATACATCCAGTAGTTTGTCACTGCTTTCTGGACGGTCGACTTCTCGATACCACTGTCAAAACCAACGCAAGGCCCGCAGCTTGGATCGAACCCGGCACCCCGGCATTACGAAGCGCATTTGCAACGCCTAAGCCACAGACGCTGACAAGGAGAGACGACAGGGAAGATAGTATTTCTTAATACAGTAAAACCTCGTTAGCACGAATTCCAGAACCATAATAATAATAATAAACAGGAGTTCGTATTAAAATATGTGCTAACCGGGGACTAATAATATATCCCTGCTGGTATAACACCATTGTTAACCAAGCGTATGTCGGCTATTGGGGAAAGAAAGACCACACACACGGGAATGTCCCAAGAGAAGTGATGTTACTTTATTCACTCATTTATTACACTGAAATTGTCCTACATGTGAACAATTATAGTAGTAAAGAAATTGCAAAACACGATAGGGGAGAAAATAAGAGATTTGAGAATAAAGATGCATACTCCTTCTGTCTTTCTAGCTCCCAATAGAGCATAGACTCTTAACCAAATCATACCAAGTAGTACTATCCATTGCTATCGCATTCAGCTCTCCCCATGGCCTCCCCATTTTTCTAAAGTCATTCTCCAGCTCCCTGCTGTTTTTTTTTTGTGTGCTGTTGGATGGGGAGGGGGGGGCGCTTTCTTTATTTCTATGCCCCTGTGGGTTCCAATGAAAAGACATTCTAGTTATATTTTTGTCCGATTTTCTCAACGTGTGTCCTATCCGACGCCAGCGCTTTTTTTTTCCACCTCTTGGTCCACTGGAGCTCGCTTAGTTCTCTCCCAAAGCTTTACATTAGTGATTCCATCATATCATTTAATTTCCTCTATTCTGCGTAGGCACCAGTTAATGAATGTCTGTAGTTTATTAGTAACTTCCTAAGTTGTTCTCCATGTTTCGGCTCCATTGAAAAGTACTGATTTGACATTAGAATTACAAGTTTTTGAGTTTAGTATTTATTTAAATTTCCGTTGACCTCCACAAATTCCATAGTGCTATGAAAGCCCCTCTTGCCATTTGTATTCTTTATATATATATATATATATATATATATATATATATTAGTTCCCTTATCTTTATCTATATTACTGACCAAACAGGTGTACGACTTCAGGTCTTGGAGTGGGGTGCCATTAAGAGAAACCACATTACTATTTGTAAGATGCACACTAAAATGAAAAATAAGCAAACCAAATGAATGAGAAGTCTTGCCAACCAGTGAAGCACGCAAGAATAGCCGTAGGACGCTACAGAATATACTGCAGGGGGAATCTTGTGAAACCCAAAATTAGGAATTTAATAGGCATGGGCAGAAAAATAGGTTAAATGGAAGAGAGAGCGAGAGAGAAAGAGATAGGGAGAGAGAGAAAGAGAGAGAGAGAGTATGTTTGTGATCTATTAAACCAAAAACTTACTAGTGGAGACTTGCTATAAATTAACAATAAAATATCAGTGCTGGCATTCCTTCCTATACATATAAATGTTTCTATACATCTCAACTGTGATGAACTGAAACAGATCTGGTTAAAACCAATGAAACTGACAATTAGCGTGTCTAGTGTGCGTCCTTGGATCTCCTTGGATTCACGATAGACAAATTTTCTTCGTGTTTCCGTTAATAGACTACTTCCTTGTTGAATGTCGTACTGTCTTTTTTGATTACGTCTGTAAAATTCCCCCCCCCCCCCCCCCCCCCCCAAAGTTAAAACCGTCAAGCTGACATCCTCTGTTTCGTTTCTAATCGCTGCTGTTGACATCAAGTACCAAGGTCGTTTTAGTCTGCAAATAAATATTTCAAGGTAACTGTGGTGTCAGTACTCCCCCCCCCCCTTTTCCTAATAACATTTGCATAGACACACACATTTATATATCTCAGATAGTCGGTCTATTCACTCATCCGTCCTCGTACCTGCCCGTACGCTTTAGCTATATAAATAAAAATGTTTGTTCGTTTGTTCCCTAATCGATAATCTCCGAAAGAACCTCACCGACTGCTATGAAATTTTCAAACAAAGCTGCATTCGAATACGCGCGTGTTTTTATGTAAGAGTGTCACGCGAAGCACGAACTACATACCTCCAAGGACGATCACATCGGCAGCGTAGTTTTGTTTTCCGACGATCCGGTTGTTGTTTTACGTTGCCGCGTTCCTGGTGCGGGTTTTTATTTCCACTGGAAGCGAACTTTGTTGACCTCAGAAATCAGCATGAAGTTGTCGTTATAGGGACGAACAGTTGCTGATAGATTGTATTTAAATGTAAAGAAGTGGGCATTCCTTCGATGAGTTAGTGGAGAGAGGAGTAGTCGGTGGTTTGGGGGCAGGGGGGACGGAGTACAGCATAAATTGTTAACTGAGATTAAAGTCAAGTCACACTAACGGCACTGACGGCATAATCTGCTCACAGTAGCATCAGTGCTAGTGGTAGTAGAATAGTAATAGTCGTGATTGACCGGGTGGTTAAAACGTCAGCTGTCGTCTTGAGGACCCAGGTTCGACCCCTGATAAGGTGATGGAGTTTTTCTGTCAAAGAAGAGATTAAATATCCTAACAGGAACAGTCCATGGCGACAGTAATAGCAGACTTATACAGTTGTATAACCTCATAATTCAACGTGGGAAAAACTCCATAAAAGATTCAATACATACCCCCACATTATCAAACTTTTACCCGGCTAGTCTGACCTTCGCCTGACCCGGGCTCGTCTGCGCACTGTGTGGAAACACTACTCTCTATTACGTGACATGGGTGACCCCCGTATATATGATCCTGAAAGGTCACCGGCGGCAGTGTCAAGCCGTCCTACTAAAATGTTAAAGGTAACGTCGTTTCACACCAAGGAATCTCCGCGGGTGTTTCTGGGCCCCTTTTGTATATGTCTGCGCGCGGTGTGTGAGTTTGTGTGGTGGTGGGACAAGATTATATACCCCTTAACAAGCCTGTCACAAAGGTCAAATTATTGAAAAGTTTTTTTTTTCTGTGGGTCATCGCATGAGCTACGGAGTTCATGCCTTCTGTGGCCTGCTCCGCAGGGGAGTAGACGTTCTGTGACGAGGGAAGACTGAACCAAGACTCTCTCTTACTGCAGAAAGTCTTGACTGAACCATATGTGATAAACCCAGGCATTACCTGTTAGCTTTACATACTTTCTTTAATATGGAGACAGAGCGTAAATGTGCCTACAAACGAAAGGGGATGCACAGAGACAGACAGATACACACACAGTGAGACAACAAGAGAGAGAAAGAGAGAGAGAGAGAGAGAGAGAGAGAGAGAGAGAGAGAGAGAGAGAGAGAGAAAGGGTCGAGAGAGAGATTTACATCAAATGAAACACGCAGGTAGCTAGCTGGAAGTAAGATCTGCCAACAATGTAATGACGTGGGGAGCTACCTGAAGCCAGTCAGTGCCAGAAGAATCTTCGCAAACAGGTAGAGTGGTTAATTACAAAGCAGCAGGTGTAAGGTTGCCTCCCTGTCTCTAGCCCCTTTTCCCCTTCAATTATTTTACTCAGACAATAACACAAATATATGTTTTGTGACACTCCATCACGTACACATACACACAACATTTCTCCGACAAAATACACATACTAGAATTGTTTTTTCTTTTCAGAATTCTTGTAGTATAAGCCACTCTAAAAAAAATAAGCTGTAATTAATATCGTCAACGGACGTAATTAACGCAACCCCCCCCCCTTTTTTTTCCCCATTATATCAATGGCATGAATGCGTAAGTAAATGTAAACACCGTTACCCTTGATTAAATGCAGATCCTTGTAAATGAAAGGGGGGGGGGGGGGGAAATATAAACTGAATATGAGCCCTGTTAAAAGCGTCACTAGGACAAGAAATCAGTACAAGACCCAGTCTTTTCGGGGATAATTTTACATATACAGTTTTTTTCCCCAAAAAACATATATAGGGGAGTCACCGTAGTGTTGCCTGTGGATCGGAAGGTCGTGGGTTCGGGTTCTGACGGAGCCGGACTTTTTTCTTCTTTTTACAAAAATGACTGGTCTGCAGGTTAAAGTGAGTACCAGTTGCAATCCTTTGAAGTAAAGGCGGCCGGCGTGATGCTGACCACATCACCCATCAAGTGCCGACTGGTCTATAAAAGATAGGTCCAGCCCAATACGGATAAAGGCACGGAAACGGGTCCTTTACTTTTACCCTACATACAGCACTGCCGATAATAATCACGGATCATGTATGCGTTCTTGTTTACATCTATGCAAACTTAAATGTATGTGTTATTCATGACAATGGGAAATGCAGTGTGTGTGTGTGTGACGGGAAATTGTATTTCCAACGTGTTTCAAATGGGCAGACGGGCCAGTCTTACATTCCGCCATGCAACAAGTCATCTTTCAGACAGTGATTGCATGTGATGTTTCATGTATGTCAACTTGACAGAATCTTACTCATAATATAAACGCCTAGCGCATACACAACGCACCGTATGAGAAACACTACACGAATATATACTCATATTCATATGCACACAAACAGAGAATATGGAAAAACAGGTCCAGAAAACAGGCGACTGGCATCTGAAAACAACTTAAACATTAAAACGTGTTGAACCTCTATCGAAAAAAAAATAAGGCAAGCGAGAAAGCGAAAGAGAACGGGGTAGAGAGAGAGAGAGAGAGAGAGAGACAGACAGACAGACAGAGAGAGAGAGAGAGAGAGAGAGAGAGAGAGAGAGAGAGAGAGAGAGAGAGAGAGAGAGAGAAATAAGCGGGACAGAAAACACGAGCCTGTTATTTGAAAACTAGAGCGTGTGTCGCGTGTACTGATGAAAAGCTACAGTAAATGTATAGACAAAACTGCTGGCAAAGCCAATGGTCGGGAGTTGGACAGCGTAAAATAGCATGATAAACCATCACAAACAAGGAAGTAAGTACCCGACAGAGTTAGAGAACAATGCGGAAAAAATACTGAGGCAAATTGTGACCGAACTTCCTGTACACTCTGTAGACTGATCAGTTTGTAAACCTGTATATTCGATCTCTGTCAATGGGTCTACCCCACCCCTTTTTTCCCTCTCTCTCTCTCTCTCACCTGAGTATACATACCTATTTCTTCTGTGATGTGTATACAAAGAATACCTCTAAAAAGAGTAAGTAGTGCAGGTATAGGGTGAGCGGCTGGCCGAATGGATACGGACACAGGGCTTTCATGCGGGAGACCAGGATTCAAATCCTGTGTAAGATTAGGGATTTTTTTTGTTTTGTTTTTTGTCAGAGGGTAAAAATAACCTACACAGTCCGTGGCGACAGCCTTAAATCCTCACGCTCAAAGACCTCCAGCCTACACCGCAAAAGTGGTACTTACAAGCATCAGTGGCAGTTTTTTGGGGGTACTATCATAAATTCTCGTTATGCTCAAAGACCTCCAGCCTACACCGCAAAAGTGGTACTTACAGGCATCAGTGGCAGTTTTCCTGTCCTGTGCAAAATTCAGTGCATTTTCCATGTCAGAGATGTCGCACTCAGGTCCCTTTCTATCGTTCGTCTCCATGTTGTTTTCTGGACGCCCCTTCTCTCTCTTTCTCTCTGGTATCCATGTGGGAGCTGTTTTTGCTGATATATCAGGATTTATTTTCATAATTTGGCCAAGCCATTTCAAAATTCTCTTGGTTATCATCTGGAGGAACTATAGTCAATTGTTTCTCCTCCTTTGGGTTCCAGTTCCCTATTATAAATTTGGGGGGGGGGGGGGGGGGGGGAGGGGGGAATCCACTACTCCTTAGAAGGCCTGATGTAAAAGCGACTAAGATGCCGAAATCTGCTGTGTGCTGAAAGGCGCAAATACTGCAGCATAACTGAAAAACCAACATTGAAACAAGTCAACCGCTTGTTAAAGGGTCACTACAGAAGAAGAAGCATGAAGAAAAAGTTTCTAGTGTAAAGGTTTGTGAGGTGCTAAGGCTGTCTCAGGTTAGAATCATGACCGTGTGATGTCGGTGGTAAATACTTTTCCTAGCTGCCTGTACCCTGTTTTTTTTTTTAAATCGATTTCGCACCTGGTTGCAGTGATGCGGTTCCTCGACCTGGTTTGGTAACCCGCAGCTGAACTCGCATAGGTACACACCATCAGAGACGACTAATAATAAACACCACAACACTGGGTATTCTCAAAAACGCTCTGTCTCAGCAGCCAGTGATCAGCTGTAATACTAAAAGTGTCAGTTTTATGTAGCTTGATTATCTTTGTCTTGATTTCTTCTGAGCAATGCATTTCTACCAGATCTTAGTCACCACCATTTTCATCATTCTCTCAAGACCTCGGTGACCTGTCTGCTTTTCTGCATTACTCACGCGCTTCCAAAAGACCTTTTGCCAGCTATAATCTTCCGTTGCTTCCATATAATTCGTATCTTTATTTCAAAGACACAACATCTTCCCCTTCACTTATATATTTTGAACCATAAAAAATTGTTTGGCAGAAATTATTTTCACTAAAGCCAAAACACACCCTCTTATTCACATGACAAGAGCTGTATCATTCAGGTAAGAAACAAAAGTTATATACATTTTAACATTTGACAAAGACAATTTTTCTGACAGCAGACCTACAAATATTTATTTATCTTGTTCTGCGCTGATAAATCACACTTGGCTACAAAAAGAAAATGTGTAAATCACTTGTCTGTATTATAACAGTGAGAGTATAATAAAGTTTTCAATAACACCGCTTAGTTTTCCATCTAGAGGTCTTATTAACCTTTTCACCATGGGAACGCTGCAAAGTGGGTCAAGAACCTGCGGGGGAACCCACCGTTACATTTATTTAATGTGTTTTTTCTATATCTGCGCATTTTTTTAAAAATATATAAAGATATATAAAAATATGAATAGAGTAAAGCACCCATGGAATCCATTCTCCAAGGTCCAAAAAAAAAACATATGCACTGGGTGACACCAAAACCTCTATCTTTAGGTTTATGGGAAAATTTGATGTCCTCTGGCTCTTTAGAAAAAAAAGCCTATTTGTTTTACAAGGAAACCCTCCAAATGATATCTGTAGTAAGTATATTCCTATCCTGACCTTCCAAAATGCTGTGCTGGCACAGAAACAACCAATGGCATTAACTAAGTATTTCATAAAGTACCTCTGTAGAAATGCCGACTAGGTGGCATTCTCTGGAAACTCCCAGCTTCCTGGGGTGAAAGGGTTAAGACCAACAGTGAAGAAGATTTAATGACTATCTTCCAAATAACGGTCCCAAATTATTGAGGCCGAAAATATACCCTAACAGGGCCTCAGTCACGTGTCGATTGCGAACTTCCGGCGACCTAAATTGCGCACTTCCAGCGACTACCGCCACCGCCAAGAGTATCTCCCACACTGCTACGCATGGCGTGGATTGGGGCTTTACTAGATGCTAGATGGTTGGGACTCACGAGCAGCAGCTACTACATCTCCCGCAGCTTCCTTCATTTTATTTGCTTGTGACTCCCAGCCATCTAGTTTAGCCCCAATCCACACCCGCTATGCGCGTAGGAGATACTCTCAAAAAGAGAATAGGAATGGCTGAAACTATCTGCAAAAAGATGCACAAATTATTGACAGCTGCAGAGATAAATGAAACATTAGAAATGAGCAAGTTCAAATATTAGGTATGCAGAAACTTGAACAATGAACAAGCGACTAGAAAATCTAACTAAGAATGGAAACCTTGATATACAGAACAATAGATCATATTTCATGGAAATAAAAACAGTCCAATACAGAGGTTCTGGAATGAATAGCAATGAAAAGAGAATTACTGAAAGAAATGAAAAAGAAACAACTGAAAAATGTTGGCCAAATTAAATCACTTAACACACTTTTAAAAGCTTTACTGGAGGGAAGGGTCAAAGACAAGAAAGCAAGATGTAGACAATGTTACAAGTGGGAGGACAACATCAAGAGATGGGAGAACATCAGTCTAAGAGAGTGTACAATAAAGACAAGAGCGTGTTGAAGATCCATTGCAACCAACATTTAATGTGGAGACAACCACTGATAGACTGAACAACTTATCTACTGTCTAATACTAAAACACATAATTACAAAAAACAATGCCAAAAATTTCAAGGATGCCACAATGGAAGAAATGAAGGCTTTTCTTGGACTGAGGATCTATATGGATACTTATGTATAAAGCCCAGCTATCAGGATTACTGAACAAATGAAGGCTCTGACTTTATTGAGCTATGACTAACAAAACATAAATGTTATGACACAGATATTGATAGGACAGAAGAATATAAAAAGTTGGGCCTTTCTTGGAAAGTCTGCTTCCCAAGTTTCTCCACTTCTATCTGCCAAAGCAACATTTGAGCCAAACACACACACAAAACTTGGCTATCAAGCAGTATATCAAGGACAAGCCCACAAAGTAGGACATCAAGTCTTTCTTTCTCTGTGAAGGTGAGACTGGCTACTTTTTGAGAGCAGAAATCTGGTGCTGCATCAATATTAGCCTATAAAAGACTTGGGCGCAGTCGTTCGTCTCCTGACCTCATTTGCAATAGAAAATAAATCCCATGTGCTTGTCAGGGACCAGTTCTACAACTCTGTAACCCTTGCTAACTATGCACTGTCAGACTTACACACAGGAATTGTAGGAACCCTGCAAAAAAAGGAGACAAAGATTTTTTGGCTCTCCTCCTAACTTTTACTCCAGTAATATGGCGGTCAAACAAATACCCTAACAGGGCCTCAGTCCTGAAAAATGCGGACTTGTCGGACTTCCGGCCGAGGAACAAACTGCGGCAAAACTAGGATCCGCTAAATAATGAAACAAATGCTCTAACAGGGTCTCAGCGATATGTTAATTGCGGACATGTTTCTGCCACTATGCCTCACCTACGACAGTATTCCCCGTGACGCTACGCGCGGTGCGGAGGATACTGTCGGCGGTGAGTTTAATCGAAGAGCCAGTAAAACATCATCATGACTATGTTCTCAGTTGATAAGCTGCAGCTGGCAAAGAATGAGCCAGTGCGCATTCTACACTCAGTACTACAGCGACGACAGCGCCATGAGTATCTGTCAGAAGCCACCTGCCGCGCTGCCAATGACATAGCACCCTGGCAGGATGAACATACCTGTGTGCTGCGTATTAGCCATTGCAACCAGACCAGTTTATCAATCATTACTCGATGCAAATCGACAGGTCTCACATCTACCGCTGCTAAATCCTCAATCGCAAGAACAGTATTGCTAATCTGCGTCGGAGCGCGTCGTATCCCCGCCATATCGCTGTCAACGGTTGCTATTATCGTCTGCAGTCACTATTTATTATCGTCTGCTACTATCGTCTGCAATGTTGTGTTTCTTAAAATTGACAGGTAATCCTAGTTTTGCGTCGATTCGTTCGTCGCAGGAAGTCGCGCATTTTTCATAGGACTGAGGCCCTGTTAGGGTATTTGTTTCGCCGGGGTAGTTCAGAGGAGAGCCTTTTTTTTTTTTCAGGTCCAAGAAATATCTTATTATCAATCATTCTTGATCTACCCAAACATTTACAAATGGTATCTACTCTAGTCAAAGATGCGAGTTGAGTTAACATATCAGCCCATAAAGCAATGATATAATATATGCGCTGTGCTATTAATACACGTTCTAAACTATGGGACTATCCTCAAACTGAGGCCCTCAGCTGACTGAAAACTGCGAAAAGAACTGTCAGTTCAGTGACTGGCTAAACTGCCTGAAAAAAATTTGTTACTTTCGATTATCACAGTAAAAAGGATAACACCTAAATATTCACTTACGTGTTTACTTTAATTAACACCTTGGTATTGAATTTAGCACATAAAGGAGTTCGGACACAGTTTGTTGTTTCCACGTAAAACAGATACAAACATGAGTTGCTGGTACAGAGAAACTACTTCAGTCTGTTCGCCTCTGCCAAGGCCACAAACTATTGATTTGAACAGATAAAAAGTGTGACTATGTGTAACAGATTAAATAATATAACATTACTGTCTCAAAGGACACTATTTACATTTTTTATTTGCCATTACTCGTAGATTGTAATATAAAAAACATATATTTATTAACATGTCGTAAATACAATAAAAAATGCAATGTAAATGTTAAAGAAATATTTTTTTTTCTGTTGTAAACAAATGTATCCGATGAATACTTAAGTCCGTTACCGATTTCCGTCAAAAGTTTTACAGTTATTTTACATTTGGCTTGCCCAGTTGGCGTTTGCTTATAATAATGAGAGGAGTCTCCTCTAAAACATAGTTCGTAAGATATAAACTATATTATACTAGTATCCTAGTATCCCACATGATATACATTTGAGGTATTTTATTTCGCTTGAGAAAAAAGCAATAATAGAAAAAAATTTAAATGGAACAAAAAACTACTCTTCATAAGAATCTGGTAAGGTAAAGGGGAGACCACTGTGATCGTGTTTCCCCTCTATGAAATATTGATATTGAATTTCGACACGTTCTGTGTTTTTGTGATTGTGTAAGTATTTCATTAAAAAAAAGCTGTACACGTCTTCCTTTTTCAAATATATTAATCTGATTTTTAAAAAATTTGTAGCTGTGATACAGTAGTAGCTTTCGTGTTTTCTGTGGCCGAGAGGTTAGTGGATGGTTTGCATATCATGATGTCGTGAAGTCATCACGGTCTCTGGTTCGAAATCCGCAGAGGACAGGTTATTTACAATAGAATTGTTTTTACACATGGCTTTCAGATGTGCGAGAGTCCCACTGTGAAGAGGTTTGTGTTAATAATATATATATATATATATCTTAAATGCGATTTAATATATAATCATTCAGCCTTAATAAACAGAAAAATGATAAACAAGTTACAAATAATACACATAAAGTGCAGGAGAAATTCGATGTCTGTTCAAAATTGGCATCATAAGGTTGCTGTTGCGTTGAGGTACGGTGATGGTGATTTGCCCCCGTGTGGGGTAAACAGTATACACCCTCTGCCTACACATGTCGTAAGAGTCAACTAATAGGGACTTTCCTTTGAGATCTGAGTGATCTGCCTGAGAGGCAAGGAACCAAAGTCTGCTTTCAAGTAATCAGATCTGTAAACTTATGCTGGTGAACGCAAAGAAGAAGAAGAAGAACGGTGATTTCTGTTACAATCACGATGTGTGTGGTGTTCTAGCCAGCAGAAAGCTGCAGTGACCACTTTTGGCTTGGTAAATGAAATTAAATATCATTGTGAAGTAAAGATTTTTCCTGATATCTAGAACTAAATAACTGGCTCTCCTCCGAACTTCCACCCCTGCAGTATTGCGGCCTGAATATCAGTTAGGGGAGCAGTCCAATTAAAAATATGCCGGCTCCGTATAAATAAACAAATGCTCTAACATGGTCTCAGCGATATGTTACTTGCGGACCTGTTTCTTATTGTTTCTGATTACCTGACAATTCTAAGAGATGCACGCAACACTGCAGACGATAGTAGCAGACGACGATAATAGCGACCGTTGACACTTTCCATTGTCGAACTTTCTGCATACGAATAAATCGCGGCAATTCTAGGATTAGCTCGGAAAAACGAAACAAATGCTCTAACAGGCTCTCAGCGATATGTTACTTGCGGACCTGTTTCTGTGACTATGGCTCACCACCGATAGTTCCCCCCCCCCCTCCCGCCAATACGCGGATAGGGGCTAAACTAGATGGCTGGGACTCATGAGCAGCAGCTACCGCATCTCCTGCAACTTCCTCCATTTACTTTGCTCGTGAGTCCCAGGCACCTAGTTTAGCCCCCTATCAGCACAGCGGCGTGGGGGATACACTCGGCGGTGAGTTTAATCACGTTTTGCGCATGCAGACTAGTCTGACATCTACCGCTGCTAAATCCTCAATCGGAAGAACAGTATTGCTAATCTTCGTGGGAGCGCGTGGTCTACCCGCCATATCGCTTTCATCGTCTGTAATGTCTCGAAATTGTCAACGGTCGCTTTTATCGTCTGCTATTATCGTCTGCAAAAAACGCTCAACATTGTCACCGGTCGCTTTTATTGACTGCTACTATCGTCTGCAATGTTGCATCTCGTGACATTGTAAGGTACTCCTAGTTTTACGGCAATTTGTTCCTCGGCAGGAAATCCGACAAGTCTGTATTTTTAATTGGACTGCGCCCCAAATGGATTTTTCAGGCCGCAATGCTGTGGGGGTAGAAGTTCGGAGGAGAGCCTAATAACTAATTTAGTGATGTCTTTTCATTTAGAACTTTCACCCTACAATCTTATTATGGAGGCGGCTGTGGATAAGAGAAAGGAGACAGATGGGGCCGTAGACACCACGGTTTCCCCACCAGGAAGATCACGACGTAAACCAAAGCCAAAAAACTACAGCAGTGACTTTTACACTTTTGACAACCATGGGAAGTTGCTTCCACCAACTGCTGAAAAAGTTGAGATCTTTGCCACTAGTACCCCAGTTAAACAGTCAGGGATGGGGAGACAAGGGAGACCAAAGAAACAAATACTTCTAGAGTATGTACAGTCTGATAAAACTGATATTAGCAACATCTCTGACTGTGCACCAACTGAAGTTGAACAGACTGGGACGTCGGAAATAATGTTAGATGCTTCTCATTCAGGGACACGTAGAAACACATCTGACATGTTAAATGCTTGGGAAACTAAAAGCCAGGATGATTTAGCTAAGAATGGTGTGATTGTGCAAATATATAAGGAAAATGGACAACAGAGTGCTGCAGAAAAAGCTACAAATAATTACAGTGACCATGTGCATGAGCATGAATCAGAAACACAGGCAAACTGTGAGCTAGACGTTTTATGTTCGACAGGAGAGAATACTGTGAAGAGGCAGCCGACAAAGCGAACAGCTGACATCTTATGTGGAGATAGTTTCAAAGAAAATATCATTAGTAAAAGGCAAAGAACTGGTTCTCATGATGTCAGTAGTGAAAACAGAAGTATGTTAGGTACAGATAATGCTTGCGGTGGTAGTGAAGTGGACATGGCACTGAAAATAGTTGCTGAAGAGTCTGAACCAACCGAAAATGGCACAGGAGAGGAAACACACTGTTCTCTTGATTCCAGTGGAATGTCCATGTTTCAAAGAAATCAGAGAGAAAGGTCAGTTGAAAGTAATACACCTTTTAGAACTGAAGTGATAATTGGTTGTTCAGATGGTACTACGAAAACTTTGGAACCCATAAAAAGACAAAGAGGAAGCCAGCGTTCAAATGTGTCAACAGGCTTACGAACAGAATTGCTGATGGCAACTGCAACTTCTGTTACACAGAGAAGAAAGTTGTCATCTAAGGGCAAATCTGCAATTACCTCATCATCCCAGGGTGGTGAACCAGCAGTACAAAGCCCACCTGACGAAGCTGCAAGTAGTACATTTGGGGAGATAGATCTGGAAAGGAACAGTATCAATAATGCACATCCTCAGTTGCATGGAGAAACATCTGAACAGCAGTTTGACAGTTATGCATCTGCTGCACCAAACAAAAGGTCCAGAGGAAGGCCACGTAAATGTATCTCGCAAGAGAGCACAGTAAACAAGTCCCTGGCGGCAGCTGAAAATCATCCAACTCAAGCTACGAGCCACAATACCACTGGTGTCAGTCCCCAGTTGCTGGAAATAAAAGTGGAAATACAAGATGAAACCGATGTGGCTCTTGTAACACCAAAAAGACGAGGAAGACCACCTAAGTGTGTGTCACAAAGCAGTTCCACTCTTGTAGATCCTCAGTCAGAGGAATTAAAAGAAGAAATGACGAGTGAAAACACAGTAGCTCCTGAATCGGTAAGAAGACGAGGACGGCCACCTAAGCAAAGTGAACAAAATCTCGCTGCTTCAACACACAAAAAGAGAAGTGGCAGGCCACCACTTAGTAGTGTTCTACCAAAACCGGTAAGTCCCAATATTTGTTTGTGTGTGTGTGTATTTTATTATAAACATCATTTATTGCCGTAACATATTTTATATCCTGTGTACTGAGTTGAATTAAGACCTCATTTAGTTATTTTAGAATGCCTTTACCAACCTTTATGCTTACAACTCTTACCTATGTGTGTGTGTGTATATATATATAAAGTCAGTATATTCTGCCTATTGACAACAAATTATAAGCCTTATCACAAACACAAGTAAAAATAAAGGTTAAAGTTGTAGGTCATTTTTTTCAATGAAGGAGTAAATCTGGAATTCAAAAAGTGAAAAAAAAAAATGTGGTGGCAACTTTGAACTTTGAGGTTGCGAAAAACTTAGGGAGATGGGATGGAGGAGAGAGGAAGAGGTGACAAATATTTATGGGTATTGTAATCGGAAAATCTAAAGTGATCTAAGAGTTTTAACTTCCTATTGTGCCAGGGACTGACACAGCCATTTCATTTAAATGTTGCAGCAAAATTTCTTAGACACCATGGATAAAGAAGAAGAAGAAAAAACAATGTTGACATTCTAATGATGTTCTAATCTTAACAGAAAACCTATGAACAGTATCATGTCTCAGAAAGTGAAATTTGTGAGACCTCATGCGGCGCACCACATTTCTTCCTCATGTCTTTCACACTTCACTATTTCATTCCCTTTTCCGAGTGTTTTGGTTTGCCTGTACTCCTTTGACTCTCTGGGTTCCAGTACAAGGACATTCTATTTACAGTACTATCAGGTTGTTATTTTTGGTGTGTGTCATGTTCAACACCAGTGACTTTTCCTCACCTCTTGATTCGCACTAGTGTTATTATTATATTCATTTATTTTCAATGATACAAATCCAGCAAAATATATGAAAAGGACTCTGCTGAATGATAACAGTGTTATTAAAGGTCCTATTTTCATTTCTTGATGTTTTTTGAGCATATGGTGCTGGCCCCCATATATTAGTAGACCCAAATTTTGAATTAAGCATGGAACCAACAGGAAAGGACATGAGAAGAAAAGTATTATGCGTGTACAACCTTTATGCCTGTATGTTACTGGAACTGTCATCATCTATACCTTGAGACATTTGCTTAGGAAGACAGGACCTCTGTGGGTATACTGGGTTTGCTATTACATTGATTCTTAAATGAGTAATTAATAGCATAATGACATGTTTTCTGACTGAAGCCTGGTTAAGCATGTGGTTGTCATCTTTGAGGTCAAGATAGAAGAGATGTTAACTATTTTCTCATGGGAACGATCAGTAGACAGACCTTGGGGTGAATCAGAGGACTGAGCACACTTGGAAATGTCCAATGTTCAGTGGCATCACTTGTAATAACATAATTGATAGACTCCTTGACATTTATTGTGTCATCAGTATCATGATGGCCAGCTTTACTTCCCTTATTTTCTAGTTGTCATTCTATGCTAGGTTATTCAACAAAATTTACTCAGGTGCCAAAACAAGGAAAATTTGGAGTGTCACAGGCCAGAGGTCCGAGCCCCAGCCTAGAAAGAACATTAATACAACACAGCTCTTGTTAAACCTGTACAAGCTGGATACAACCAGTTGAATAGCCCTTCCCCTTGTTGGTTCTGGGGCTTCGTTTTGAGGATAACAAGAATAGACCCACTACCTCCCCAACAAGCATTTCATAGGAGTCGACCCATTGGTGGCATCCTTCAGAGTTGGAGTGCACCTGCCTGTGAGGCAAGGAACCAACAGTCTGCATACAAACAACCCATATCTGAAACGGATGTGTACGTAACAGTCAGGTTCTAAAACCCAAAAATAACAATAAATAATGAAGAAATCGAAAATGTATAATAAGCAGCAATGGAGACCGACAGAAATTAAAAAGAGGATGACCATAGCAATGCAAAGATTGAACAGCCTTAGTGGCGCGGTGATTTCGGTCACAGGCATGAGGGGAAGTTAAGTCTGATGTGATGTGTATAAGGAGATATTCTGTACCCCACTCGGGCGCCAGTCCTTCACTGTTCTGGTTCTACGGAACCTCATGCAAGACTCCTGCTGAACGTCCCTGTCGTGCGCCACGTATAATGTCTCAAATGAGCATTAATAGAGTTGGCAGGGGATCTCGGAGCTAGCGGCCCCTAGAGGTGTAGTGTCCTTTCTGGCTCTCACCAGCCCGCCCCCAAACGCATGGGTGAAAAGTCTAACAAAACTCATTCGGAACACGAGTAAGGATTGCTTGCCAAATGTACCATCAAATGACAACTCTCGGTTAAAATTCAGGAGCGAATGGAAAACTGTGCTGCTGAGACTCAACCCTGACCGAGAGATTTACCCGCAGCCAGGACGAGTAACATCTCTTGTGGGCGATTTCTCGCAGCAAGATCCTACCTACGTACATCCTCTGTCAATCCTCAGTGTCGTCGTCACCGCGCTGAGGTACACCATGGCAGCAACTTTCATCTGCTGGCTAGGAAATAATGTCCGGCAAAGTTAAACCCCACGGCGCACATGCAAGCTCAAAGTCCGACGATCATAATTCGTACTGATTAGGAAAAAGTCCAAATGTGCGTATCCACTGGTCCCACTCGCCCGAGTGTTGGGACCAAACAGGTGAAGCCACGCCTGACGCATTTTGCTTTCCCGTTCTGTCGTGCTAAGGGCACAGCTGAAACAACGTTAAAGGTGTCTAACGTACGATGAAAAAGAATGTACCTATTTGTGTGGCCACAAAAGTCCTGGACCTGCGGGCTGCTCCCCACTGATCTCCGGAGAGCGCAGCCTTGTGGCGCGGGAAGCTCAATACACGGTTGTGAGGTTAAGCAGTCATGGACAGGACGTGACGATTCCTTGGGTGAGCCTAGAACCAGAGCATCATGTGTCGGCTCTGCATTTATGGAAGCCTCCTTGGATGGCGGGGAATGCCCATGATCTGCCCCTGCCTTCTCCTGTTAAAGGTCAAAGAGGACACCACACAAATGAGGCAACATCTCGACCCACACAAAACAATGTCCACAGTCAACCTAGAAATAGGCTTGACGTCTTCCCTCGAAGTCGGAGTACATCTGCCGGAGAGGCGGGGAACGAGAACTGCAAACAAATAAGCCAGTAAAACGGATGTACACGCAAAACTCAGGTCAAGGTAAAAGCCAAAAGCCCACTTGGACGAACAACCGCGACTTACCGCCGGAATTCACAGCCGGTGAACAAGAAGAAGAAGAAGAAGAACAGCCTTAAAAGTCTATGGTTAAGGAGCAGCAAGGAGATCAAAATTAGAATTTTGAGAGCATGCATCTTCCCTGTGGCTACATACGGATGTGAGTCGTGGACTATCTCTCAGTCTTTAAGAAAAGGAATGGGGGCTTTTGAGCTGAAATGCTATAGAAAGATTCTCAGAATATCTTGGACAAAGAAGAGGAGAAATATTGACATCTTGAAAGATCTGAACATCAAGGAAGATTGACTAATAAACAGCATCCTGTCTTGAAAGCTGAAATATTTTGGTCATATCAAGCGCCACGACGGATTGGAAAAAATTATAGCTTAAGGCATGGTACCAGGAAGGAGGGGCAGGGGCCGACCAACATGAAGATGGGCACAGGATATAAGGGACTCCTTGAGTAGGAAAGTACATGAGAACGGGAGAACTGGCAAGAGACCTAGTTTCTTTCAAGCAGACTGTGATGAGAGCGACGTTCTGCAAAGGACCTGCTACATGATGATTATGATAAACGCAAAAAAGCCCGGTTTTAAACTATTCAGTCTAGGGATCCAAGTAAATTTTTTTTTTATTTCTTTTAAAGTTTCTTGTTAATGATTCAAACTATCTTACATTTTTTTCAGGATGTGCCCAGTGTATAATTGTAGTTCACAGTATTTTTGTTTTCCCCAGGTTGCAAAGCGACAGTCAGGAAATTCACCACACACATGCCATCACTGTGGGCTGAGAGTGGACAAATCCACTACTATGCGGCATCATATGATGACTGAGCATTCTTTAATGGTAAAAGCATTAGTGGTTTTTTCCTTATGTTTGGTAGTTTCTTATTAGTACATTCATGTGTATATGTGCATTCATATGTAGGTATTCCCTGTGTGGGTTCCGGGGCCCCATCGTGGGGGAAAACAAGAATAGACCCTTGGCTTACCCAAAAGCATGTCGCAAGAGTCGACTAAATGGGGAGCTTCCTTTGAAGTCGGAGTGCATCTGCCTGAGAGGCAAGGAACCAACAGTCTGCATTTAAGTGAATCAGATCTGTAAAACTGATGCACACGCAACACTCAGGTTCTGGAGCATGATTGCAGTTCAGAAGTGGACGAACAACCAGAACTTTCCACCAGAGTGTACAGCTGGTGAACGCGAAGAAGAAGATATGTAGGTATGTATGTTTCAGTATATGTTTGAATACATGTGTATGTACCTCTGTGTGTCTCTTTACATGTGTGAGTGTGTTAGCATGTTTAGTGTGTGTGTGGCTGTGTGTATATATACTATTACATTTGCCTGTGTTTATGTGTGGGTATGTATGTATGTAAATGTAGTGTTTGAGCATTGATGTATCTATTTGCCATACAATGTTTTGGTGTTTATACTTAGTATTTGTATTATTATTGTCAGATAAATTTGACATACATTGATGATTATATACAATTGATGTGTGAAATGAGCAATTGGAAGAACTGAATGTAACCTGAGAAAAGTTTATTTGAAACTTTGCAACTTTGTTTCTTCATACTTTGTGTCATTTTTTAATTCTTAAAAAGCATTATTTTAAAATTTTGAGGGATTAGAGATTAAGCAAATTAAACACAGTCAGGGAACTCGTTTCGAATATGTTAAGTGGGACGTCAGCAAGACTAGATCAGTAATAGTTGTAATACATTAAAAAATCTTATTCGACATTTGGCACTAACACTGAGAAATAAGTGTGTGTTAGCAGATATCACATTCTTTTTTTACCAACTATTTGTTACCATTGCCAGATTTAGAAAATTATAGAAAAATAGTCAAGTAAAAAAATTACAATACTGAAATTACAAGGTCCGACAGTTTAGTAATGAGACTGATTTTATTATGGCGAAGACTAAAATTTCATCTAGAAGCAAAGCATGGAATCTAAGGAGACAAAATTAATCTATGTTCTATCAACTTTTCATCGCAGCTCAATAAGCAGACAACAAACAAACCGACATTTTGTTGACCTAGTCATAAGTGCATTGTTACGTAATCAGCAGGGAGCAAAAAGCTAACATTACATTCATTTTAAAAGTTAGAAAAAGCGCCATTGAAACAGTTGAATTGATGCAGCAAATTTATGGGGATAATTATTTATCTCGTGCACACATTTTCAGGTGGTATTCACGATTCAAAAGTGGTGTGGAAATGATTACTAATGCAACTGGACCTGGACGCCAAATTTTTGTTCGTAATGATGAACTCTTTGCTAAAGTCAAAGAACAGATACAAGAAGATCATTGTTTTACTGTGAGGATGATGGCAGATGAATCTGGTGTTAAGAGAGGCCATTTGAACATTATAGTGCAAGATTTTGGCAAGAAAAAAGTTGCTTGCCGGTTTGTACCACATTCGTTGTCTGATGACTAAAAACATCAGCGGGTTGAGTACCCAAGAAAAATCATCAAAACGAGAATTTGTGGCCCAAAAACAATTGTGTGTTCTCAGCCTTCCACTCTGTTCCCCAGATTTGTCTCTCTGTGATTATACTCTATCCCCAAAATTAAAGTTACTATTGAAAGGACGTTTCTTTAACGATATTGATGACATTCAGAGGGCTGTACATCGACTTTAAGGGCCATAACAACAGAAAAACTACAGAGGTCGTTCCAGTGTTTATTAGATCATGCCACTTGCTGTATCAATGTGCAAGGGGCTTTCTTTGAATCAGATACAGGTTATATCTTCAACTATTGATTATTTTAATTTTTATGGAATCAGTCTCATTACTTAATTGTCTGACCTTGTAGATTCTTGAAAAGGGCACTCAACATATAGAGATGAGTCCCTAAAGAAAGTAGGAATAATAGCAGTGCTAGATTATATTAGAAATCAGTGAGTGAAATGGTTCAGCCATTTAACTCTGCTGCCAACAGCAAAGATACCATCTTCTTCTTCATTATGTCCTCGTTTATTGCTGCAGGTGTCAAGGGAGATATAAGGTCCTGCTTCTTGCTCTTCTGGATGTTTTGACCATAGACACATCATAGTGCTGTAGAGTTTCTCTGATGTTATCTTCCCTTTTTGTTCTTGGTTTTCCTCTTGCTCTGCATCTTTCTCCTCTTTTTGTATATGTCGTATATGGTATAGGATCAGAAGGCATTCTCTCCAAGTTAGAAACCATTTGATTTGCTGTCTTTGTGTGTCATTTGGTTCTGTACTGACCTCATTTCTGATTGTTATCTCTTCCGGTCACTCCTACAGTCTTTCTCAGACGCCTCATTTCCATGGTTATTAATTTTTGTTGTTTATGTTTTGTTGTGAATGACCACGTCTGGCACTGGTAGCATAGGGTAGGAATGAAGTTGCTTTGTATGAGATGTTTCTTTGTGCTGATTGGGGTTGCCTTATGCTTGAAGATGAAGGCTAGCTGTCTCAATACTTGGCCTGCTTTACTGCATCGGATGTTAATTTCTTCATCCAATTTACCATCTTCAGTCAAAGTTGTTCCAAGATATTTAAACTCAGATGACTATTTAATGTATGTATGCTCTAATGCAGTATTTAAATTCTGCTTCTTTCTTCCTGTCGACATTACTTCTGTCTTTTTTATGTTGATTTACATTCTTTATTCATGGATGTGAGATGTTGTAAATGTATTGCTGTATCTGCACTCAAGGCCTGGTCATCAGCACAGAGTAATTCGTTGATGTTACTATTATTTTTGCTCCTGTTCCTGGCATCTTTGCTTAAACTGTCAGTGTAGGTGATAACCAGGAATGGTGATAAGACACATCCCTTTTTACTCTATATGTTACTTTGAATGGTTTGGATGTTCCCTGATTTATTCTAACTACGCTTCTACAATCTCCATATAAGCTTTTGCAAACTTCAGTGAGGTGTTCACTTACTCCATATCGAGCCATTACTTTCCATAATTTTTGTCTATTGACCCTGTCAAATATTTTCTCCTGGTCTTCAAATGCTACAAAAAAGTGATAAAGTGCATTGTTGCCTAACTCTGTCGCGCGCCCACGTGGGTAAATACACTGATATAGTGAGGGTGTGGGTTTGAACCTTAACAATGCCCACCCACGTGAGAAACTGGACTATTATCTAAGCTATGTTGATCCTAGACAGTCCTGGATAGCCAAGAAAACAGCGAGTGGCTCGTTCCATGAAATGAAAGTTGCTGTACTTGTATCCACAGGAGTAGGAGAAGGGATAGATAGATATCTGGATAAACCCACTGTGATATAATCCAGGTGCTCAGTTAACCCCTGCGACTGGACTCCTCTCCTGGCATTGCTTAAAAGCCCCCATCAAGTGATTTAAATATCTGTTAGCTGAAGTAAACTAATATGCACAAAGACACTTGAACCTAAGTACACAATTTACTCAACTCTGTTTAAACAACATCACAAAGATTTATTTAATAAATCTGACTAAAATAAAATGAACTTGTTTAGGCTAGTAGAGTTGAAATGATGTGATTGATGACAGTTTGTACATATACTTAACTCCTAGTAGGAGAATTCACCGTCAGGACAGTTCTCGGCTTGAGACCCTGCCTATCTTTTCCAGTTTGTCGTCCTCACTGCTTTCTGCAGGTCGTTACACTCGACGGTCAGCAAATAATGGATGCCTACTAGTCCCTGCCCAATGTGGGAACTGGAGAATGAAGAAACAAGCACATATTTGTAGTATCTGCTCTAGATGTACACTAAGCATGTATATTATACTAACATAAAGCATGTTTATTTAAATAAAACATTTCATCTCTCCCTCATGCTCACATTCACTCCTGTCCAATTTGGAAGGGCTTATGTCTCACATTCCAACTGTTACATCTTCTGCCTTCCTCTACACGTCCTGTAATGATAGTCAAGTCTTCTACGTCAGGTGCCATCTCTCGTACAGACTCAAAATGACAATCAGTCAGACAGAACCAGTTCTGGAATCTATGCTTGGAACAATCGACGCGCCCAGAAAGCTAACAATATTTCTGAGGCGAATCAAATAACAAATCTCGTGGATTTACTCTCCGGGATCAATCTCCGCATTAGCCTCCCGAGAGTTAAACACATTTCAGTGTGTTAGCTGTATGTAATACAGATTCACATTAACCACACGTGAAAAGATTGCCAAAGTTATCTTCACGCTTGTGATTTCAAAAACATGATAGTTCATTAAATTTCAATGGCAACAACAACATTTAGGTTTTACAACATTGAAACACATGTGCACGAAAAACATTCATGACACTATCAAATAGGATATAAAGCAATGTGACAGTGCCCTACGAGAATGAAGAGATGTCCGCCTAGGAGTACTACAAAGTGATGAAGACACACACTTGAGTAAAAAGACAGTTAGATCTCTATCATAAAATATAGATTTAAACCTAATTTCCATCTTACCTGGAAAAATGAAACCACGATGCCAAAGGTTCTGTCTCAAGCTTAGGTTAAGCCCAACAGATGGCATGTGCTAGACAGGATCTCATTTACCAGACCTATAGTTCACCCCTTTATAACTTTTATCAAGCTCCTCCTACATTACGCCTAAAATCATTCTCATTCACGGATATCACAGCTCCTCCCTTGTGGGTAAGTTTATTCGCTGTCAGTCAGTGACTGTACAACAATTGTTTGAATTCCCACGCTAGGATCTCCTGGTCAATTCATCTGACCAGAGCAAATAAGACAAGTCACACCTCTAGTCTACTTCACCTGTCATCACAATAAAATCCGACTTTGTCAATTCTTCTGCCAACACTTTCCGCTCACTGTGTCAATAGTGACCGTCGGACCTGCCGTCGAGTTAGGTAACCTCAGGGGGAGATAATGGCAATTAGCCCTTGTTATCTGTTCCTGAAGATCTGGCAGGGGGAATAACTATCTGACACCAACAAATGGTGTGCAAATCTCCAGTCAGTAAGTCTGCTTGGTCAGTCTTATCTCTGTACCTTAACACTTAACATCTGGGAAAAAGTTGTAGTGTTTGATATGACCAACGGTCCAGGAGAATTAAAGGTGTGATGTGGTCGTCATTAAGGATGTATCCAAATCCCTATTTTCCTGTATACTTTCAAAATACAAAGAAATAAAAGTAGGTTGAGGAAAGACATTCTGGAGTCACCGAGCGTATTGTCACAAACTCCTTATTTTGTTTGTTTGTCATAACTGTTCATTTCGAGTTCCCTTTTTTAATTGCAATGACTTGTTAATAGCAAACTGCTGAACCTAAAATTGCCCCAGCAAAACCACACAACAGCCAATAAAACCTGGGGTGGGGTTGTAGTGTCCTTGAAAAGAAGACAGCTAACGTAACCTATAATTATCCATACCAGGCAGACTGAGAGAGGTATCATGCTGTGTGGATAGTACCTAGTCTCTACAATACTTCCTAGGCTTTGTGTTGTGAAGAGGATGAACTTCAGTTCTGGGCCTAATTGGCTGTGACTCTTCTTCCCCCTCCCGCCCCCATACCATATACTGCTGTCGTCAAGGAAGACGGAAACATATCAACAGAATTATCCAAACACTAGCATTATTATTTATTGAGTTTTGTATGTTTTTAACTGTAGTCTTTTTTATTTTTTTTTATTCTGTTTTTGATCTAGCTTTTGTGATCATTCATTGTATGTTTATTTGCCTACATTCAGTGGAGTGTGAAAACCCCTGAAGGTGTTGACAACCCCACACTCATCATCAAGACACTTGGACACGTTATTTGCCAGATGTGCAAAAAAAATTTCCGATTTACACAGTACTACAGGCATCATCAGATTTGGTGTGGAAGAGAGGTATCTATGTGAAATTGTCTCCTTAGTTTTTCTGAACATTAAGAAGAAGTACAGTTTATAACAACCACTTAATTTATTTTCAGTGTATGCATGTTAACAAGTCTAAAGTAAGTGTTCTTACATGACCAAGTCTAGAGTAAGTGTTCTTACATAACCAGATCTAGAGTAGGTGTTTTTACATGACCAGATCTAGAGTAGGTGTTTTTATATGACCAAGTCTAGAGTAAGTGTTCTTACATAACCAGATCTAGAGTAGGTGTTTTTACATAACCAGATCTAGAGTAGGTGTTTTTATATGACCAAGTCTAGAGTAAGTGTTCTTACATGACCAAGTCTAGAGTAAGTATTTTTACATGACCAAGGTCTAGAGTAGGTGTTCTTACATGACCAAGTCTAGAGTAAGTGTTTTTACATGACCAGATCTAGAGTAAGTGTTTTTAAATGACCAAGTCTAGAGTAAGTGTTTTTACATGACCAAGGTCTAGAGTAGGTGTTCTTACATGACCAAGTCTAGAGTAAGTGTTTTGACATGACCAAGTCTAAAGTAAGTGTTTTTACATGACCAAGTCTAGAGTAAATGTTTTTACATTGAGTGTTTGTGGTAAGTGTTATTTTTACATGACTATCATCATCTGGTGTAGGCGTTTCTGCATCTCCACAGATCTCGGTCTTTGGTGTTCGGGATCAATTCAACTGATAATATTCCTCCATGCCACTGTCTTAAGCCATTCACCATCATTTCTCTTGGTCTGCCTCTTCTACCAGTAATCTTTTCAGTCGTCACGATCTTTTCCAGTGCTCCTTTTCTCATCGCATGCCCAAAGAACTTTGTTTGTCTCCTTCTCATTGTTGTATAGAATTTTCTACTTTCATTAGTCATTTCCATGCAGTCATTGTTAGTTATTCTGGTGGACCAGAGTGTTCGCAACATTCTTTTTAAAACCAAGTCTACAGCATGTGTTATCAAACACAACCAAGTCTACAGCAAGTGTTATCAAACACAACCAAGGCTACAGTATGTGTTATCAAACACAACCAAGGCTACAGCATGTGTTATCAAACACAACCAAGGCTACAGCATGTGTTATCAAACACAACCAAGTCTACAGCATGTGTTATCAAACACAACCAAGTCTACAGCATGTGTTATCAAACACAACCAAGTCTACAGATTGTGTTATCAAACACAACCAAGTCTACAGCATGTGTTATCAAACACAACCAAGGCTACAGCATGTGTTATCAAACACAAACAAGTCTACAGCATGTGTTATCAAACACAACCAAGTCTACAGTATGTGTTATCAAACACAACCAAGTCTACAGCATGTGTTATCAAACACAACCAAGGCTACAGCATGTGTTATCAAACACAAACAAGTCTACAGTATGTGTTATCAAACACAACCAAGTCTACAGTATGTGTTATCAAACACAACCAAGTCTACAGTATTTTTACATAACTAAACTGCATGTTATTTGACATGTCTAAGTTCACGCTGTGTGTTGTTTTTACATGACCAAGTCTGATTTATTGGGACCTTTTCAAACGACAGTGTTATATTTCGTTATGAGGTGACATAGGACTCACAATTTTCAGGCTACATGTCTTTTTCCTCAGTTAAATCTAGTATCCTCCCCAATGCGCTCCTCCGTTGTCAGGTTTGGTATACGCAGCCCAGTATACAGCATTTACAGAAGACAGGTGATACGGGCGACTCATGATAGTTATATGGTAGCTCAGTCATATCTGACCAAAACCTGACGTAAATGATCAAGTCTATAGTAAATGTTTTTACTTGAACAAGTCTACATTATTTGTTGTTTTTACCTCACCAAGTCTACATTATCTGTCATCTTTCAATGACCACGTCTACAGTAATATTTTTTACCTGACCAAGTCTACATTATCTGTCATCTTTCAATGACCACGTCTACAGTAATATTTTTACCTGACCAAGTCTACATTATCTGTCATCTTTCAATGACCAAGTCTACATTATCTGTCATCTTTCAATGACCAAGTCTACAGTAAGTGTTTTTACATGACCAAGTCTACATTGTGTTGTTTTTACATGGCCAGTGTTTCTGTACTTTTCAAATGTATGTCATATATGCTTTTACATGACCTAACAATTTACATTGAAATAATTTTCTTCAGGAGGAAAGGGCCACTTGTGAAATTTGTAATAGAACATTCAGAGCCATGTGGATGCAGCAGCATATGATGGGTCACAAAACACAGGAGAAGCGTGCTCGAGAGAGTGAACAGAAGCGGTTATTGCAACAGACAAAGGATGAGAGCGAGGAGGAGGAGGAAGAGGCTGAAGGTGAATCAGCTGGAAAAAGATCAAGAAGAAAAGCTGCCAAGAAGTATATTTGTTGTTAATATTTTTAACATATTATATTTATATAAAATCACTTTTTTATTTTCATTTATTTTTGGACATTGGTTTTGGAAACACTATATATCTGTCTTGTCTTTTGGTCTGTCCACTTGGCCTCCCTTTTATCCCAGTTCTTTTAAAACTATATTTAGTAATATCAGGTGCTATAGATGACTTGGATTCTACGATAGGATTGAATAATTTCGAACAAAGATCAAAGTGTAATGGGACGTCAAAACATTAGGAAACAAATATTCCAGTGAAATAGCACGAAAGTTAAACCTGAAGTTGCAGAACTAGAATTGACAGACTGGTTTCCTTCAGGTGCCAACAACAGAAACATTTTCATCACTGCACGGAGAGAGAAGCGAGATAGCTTGAGGTCACTATATCTCTTGCAGATAACTGGACTTATCTTATAGGAGTCTTCCAGCGTATCAACACAGGACTGTAGAAATCTAGGGTTTCTTGACTCTACGCCTTGCATGAAGTGATAGTACTCATCGCACGTGGCAAGGGGAAAGATCGATTCATCTCTCAGTGACTTCGCTGGTGTCGACCTCAACATGCAGATCACATAGTAGTTGATAATTATTGCTCGACTTCTTTAGTGTAGTGACTCAGTCGTAGTTAGCAAATGATACAAGGTTACCTGATGCTCAGGCGCACTGCATTTACACGGGCGACATAACGGTGTTGCTCGAAGAGGCTGGATGGCGGTCTAAAGGACAGTCTGACTATAACTTTGACACTTATTGGATTCTCCGGCATCCTGCAATTAACAAGAAAATATCTATGAACACACCTCACTCAATACCCTCTGCCACTCACACACTTAACACTCTCCATATGTGCTCAGAGGTAACTGTGAGGCTAGTCGTTAAGGTGACCTTCCCTTCAGGAGTCTTTACTATTCCTTAGAGTGAGTTTAATTGCTAGTCAGACATTTCCATCGATTCTAACAGACTAAGAATCCTGTCCCGTAGCGAAAGCCAGTCAGATCTCTATCAGTCCCCATCCCTCTATATATCCCCACTTCACCAGTTGGAAAGATTAAGTAGACAAGATAGGAGAATAGATTCCCAAAAGCTTTTCCAAATGCTGAGCTTGTTTTGGTTATAGTCACTCCTAGCAACGGCGGATGTGACGTTATGCTTTCCTAGAATAGCGCTGCCTGTTCTCAATGGTCAACCAACTCATCAAGTTCAGAGACCAATTAAAAGATCATAACAAATCGTACAAGTTTCTCAAGACATTAATTACATTTTCAACAAGTGGATTGATTGATCCAAATAGGTTTAGATAGCAAGCTAAAAGAATTTACGAAGAAATTTCAGCTGAAAGTGCAGTCTTCCAGCGCTTCTATCGTCTCTCGTTGCAGGTGATCGTAGACATAGAGATTCGGTGTTATAATTCTTCTTACCTTTTCTCGCAAACACATACAGGCACTGAGCACAAAATATATATATATAAATATATATATTTTTGGAAAACTCACCCATGCAACTGAACAAAGAGAACAAAGATGCTTTATTAACGGTCAAGTGGCCACAGTGCTGAAACACATCCATCCACTTGAACGGACTAAGTAGAAGGGACGTACACAATTATAGTACCTAACTACCACATTTGGGGCGAGGATACGGCTCAAGCACGCAGTGAAGCGGTCAAACTATTAAGCTTGAACAAACGTGGAAAATGTGTCCTGTCATACATATTGGCAACATTCGCCAAGAAGGATCAATCTAGGAGCGATTTATATAGGTTTCTCACAGCTGAACTTCCCAGCAACAAACAAACTATATATCTACGAACGGACTATCCTAGAATTTAGATACGCCAATTAATATGGGGGTGTCCAGACTGTGGGCACGTCTATTGTGGTAGGGGAGTTGATGCTGTTATGCGACACCTGGGAGCCGAGGTCAGTTTTGACAGAAATTGCCTCAGATTTTGAGAATTTCTTCTTTTGCTGTGCTTGCCCTTAAACAAGAAGACCAGATGAATGGAGGTGATATCTCCAGCAAGGGCTTGGAATGCTCAAAAAGAAAGAAAATTCTACAGTATATTATTTTTGTCATTATTTAAATTCACAATATAAAAACAATTCTGAAGCAGATATTATTTCCTTGTTGATCTGGCAACATATTTATGTCTATTTTAGTGCTATAAAGTTGATGAGCAGTTTAAGAGATGACACAGAACAAGAGCGGGCTGTGACTGGTGACAGTTCTGCAGAAGTATCTAGCAGAGAAAGTGGTGATGATGATGATAGTGGCGACAGTGATAATGAAGATGATGATGAAGAAACACCTGGAGCTGAGAAAACTAAAAAGAAGCCTGGAGTTAAACGAATAGAAAAAGACTCTGACAGCGGTTCAGATAATTGTAAGTTTTCATCAGTAATCTATTTTATTCATTTATCTTTCAATGTTAGTTTTCATCAGTAACATATTTCATTAATTTGTCTTCTATTGTTAGTTTTCTTTAGAAATTATAAATATATTTCATTAAATTATCTCTCATTGTTAGTTTACTGTGCATCCATATGGTCTAAGTTGTTTTATCAGACATTTACATGGTTTACATTATCTAGACACCTTCATGGTCACAGTTGTTTGCTCTGCATCCAAATGGTTCAGTAGTTTTATTAGATATCCACGTGGTCTAAGTTGTTTACTAAAAATCCACATTGTCTAGATTGTTTACTAGATCTCTGCATTGTCTGCATTGTTAACAAGACATTCACATTGTCTATGTTGTTTAATTGACGTCCATATTGTCTACATTGTTTACTGGATATCTGCATTGTCTGTGTTGTTTACTAGCCATCCACATTGTCTACGTTGTTTACTAGACATCCGCTTTGTCTACATTGTTTACTAGACATCCGCTTTGTCTACATTGTTTACTAGACATCCGCTTTGTCTTCATTGTTTACTAGACATCCGCTTTGTCTACATTGTTTACTAGACATCCGCTTTGTCTACATTGTTTACTAGACATCCACAATGTCTATTTTGTTTACTAGACATCCACATTGTCTACATTGTTTGCTAGACATCCACTTTGTCTACATTGTTTACTAGACACCCATATTGTCTAGGTTGTTTACAAGACACCTACATTGTTTACTAGACACCCATATTGACTAGGTTGTTTACAAGACACCTACATTGTTTACTAGACACCCATATTGTCTATGTTGTTTACTAGTCATCCCCATTGTCTCCTAGACATCCACATTGTCTACATTGTTTACTAGACACCCTCATTGTCTGTGTTGTTTACTAGAGACTCACATTGTCTACATTGTTTACTAGACACCCACATTGTCTGTGTTGTTTACTAGAGACTCACATTGTCTACATTGTTTACTAGACACCCACATTGTCTGTGTGGTTTACTAGAGACTCACATTGTCTACATTGGTTACTAGGCACCCACATTGTCTGTGTTGTTTACTAGACATCCACATTGTCTACATTGTTTACTAGACACCCACATTGTCTGTGTGGTTTACTAGAGACTCACATTGTCTACATTGGTTACTAGGCACCCACATTGTCTGTGTGGTTTACTAGAGACTCACATTGTCTACATTGGTTACTAGGCACCCACATTGTCTGTGTTGTTTACTAGACATCCACATTGTGTGTTACATTGTTTTGTTAGACACCCACATTGTCTGTGTGGTTTACTAGAGACTCACATTGTCTACATTGGTTACTAGGCACCCACATTGTCTGTGTTGTTTACTAGACATCCACATTGTCTACATTGTTTACTAGACACCCACATTGTCTGTGTGGTTTACTAGAGACTCACATTGTCTACATTGGTTACTAGGCACCCACATTGTCTACGTTGTTTACTAGACATCCATGAAGTCTAATTGTTTCTTAGACATCCACGTGGTCTGAATTAATTACTAGACATACATATGCTTGTTCGTATGTAGTTTGTGATTCATTTTATGTATGTGTGTGTCTCACTCACTCCTGACCCCCAATGATTAAGATTGTGGCCAAAGTATTTGGTTGCGCTTGTTTTATTGCCCCTTTTTCTTCTGTGATCTTCCAGTCTTACTTGAACAGACAGAATATCCATACTTGAGGCACTGATATTCCCATGTGTGTTCTAGGGCCCCATTCTGATGGAAAAAAAGAATAAAGCCACTGCCCCCAACAAGCATGTAATCCAAGGTGACTAATTAGGGGTGTTTCCTATGAATTCAAAGTGCATCTGCATGAGAGGCAAGGAACCAACAGTCTGCATACAGATAAGTCAGATCTGTAAAATGGATGTACATATAAAAATCAAGTTCTGGAACGGGTTCAAAGTCCAGAAGAGGACGAACAACCAGAACTCTCCACCCGAATTTACAGCCAGTGAATGTTGAGAATTATTATAAAGAATAAAGACTGTTGGTTCCTTGCCTCTCCGGCAGATGCACTCCGACTTCAAAGGAAGCTCCCCAGTTAGTCGACTCTTACGACATGCTTTTGGGGAGGCAGTGGGTCTATACTTATTTTCCCCACAATGGGGCCCCGGAACCCACACGGGGGAAATCTATATGTGATATGCCAGGAATATCGGTTGGTGGGCATATTGTTAACAGTCAACAGTATGCTGACGATCCAGTTTTGATCACTGAAAATTAAACACAATAGCAAGAAATGATGGATATAATTGTAACGGAAAAGAAAACAAGGTTCTTAGTTTAAACAGCAGGAGAACAGAAGTAATGGTATTTACAAAGAAAATTGATCCTCCAAAATGCAACATTAAAGTAAATAGGACAAATCTCAAGCAAGTTGATATGTTTAAGTTCTTGGGTACCCTGATAACATCAGATGGAAAATGTATTAAGGAAGTTAAATGTCGAATAGCTCAAGCAAAGGCAGCATTTTACAAAATGAAGAATATTTTATGCAATCTTTCTTTGTCAATTGAGATGAGAAAGAGAATTCCTAAAAGCTATATAAATCCTATATTGATATATGGAAGTGAATCATAGACAGTTATTAAATTAATAAAAACTCATCTGGAAGCTGCTCAATATGGTTTAATAGATGAATGATGAGAATACACTGGACAGATAAAAAGAGAAATGAAGTCTTGAAAAAAAACTGGCGCATGTAGAGAGCTATTTACCCACATCAGAAAGACGCAAGCTGCATTCGTTGGTCATGTGATGAGAAAAAGAAAACTGGAGTATATCATGACAGTAGGAAAATTGGAGAGGAGGAGAGGCAGAGGCAGATTGAGAGAACAGATGCTGGACAGTTTGACATGATGGCATGGAGGATCATCTTTGTTAGAGTTAATTGAAAGTAAACTAGAAATAAGGTTACGGATACACATGACTACCAACCCCACATGGCATGGACTTTTAGGAGAAGAAGAAATACTGATCCAGTGGAGAATCTTTTCTTCTTTGTTCACCAGCGAAAAGTCCTGGGTGTTTGGACTTTGGCTTGGTGTCAGGGCCTGAGTTTTGCATGTACATCTGTTTTACTCGCTAATTTGTGCGTAGCTGGTTGTTCCTTGCAGCTTGGGCAGATGCACTCCAACTTCAAAGGAACTTCCTAATTAGTTGACTTTTACAACTGCTTGGGAGAAGGCAGTGGATCCGTTATTTTTGTCCCCACAATGGAGTCCCAAAGCCCACGTGCGAACTATGGAGAGTGAGTAAGGGATCTGGGTGGTTTTCAACATGCAGGGCAAAAGTTAGGCAGACTTTTGATCATGTAACATCTACCATCAGTACGAAAGCTTTTCTTTGGCTATTGAGGAAGGAGGTAGAGAACTTGTGGGAATACCCCTAGTGCAGTGATGTCAACTCTTGATTAATTCATCCAGAACTACTGATTATTTGATTGATTACTTCATTCCAATCCTAGTTGTGTTGTTTTAATTTGCTTCTCAAAATTGCCTTATCACAGGTGACAGGAGACAGATGTGGACAAAAGCGTGCATCCGTATGCCACATGCAGCTGTAAAAGAGAGATTACAGTTGTTCAAAGAGTTGTATGATCAGCTACCCGAGAGACTGTTTCCAGACTTGTCTCCAAAACTAGCGGATTGGCAACGACTCACTGGCAGGTAGTGTTTGGCTTCTGTTCTGGTGTCAGGGTTTTTATTTAAGTAATTAGATGTGGAACATGTAAATCTATAGTTTCTGTGGCTTAGGGTTATGAACATAGTTTTGTAATTCTGGTTATATACAAAGCTCCATTCATATTATTATGTGTCCATTTAGCAACAAACGCTCCACATGCCTGCTCTGCCTTGTCATTAGTCAATGAAAAGTTCCTTTACTGATGGTTGCCTCCCGGGCTCCTAATGGAGCAGTTATGCGCAACACAAGACTTTTAATGTCTGTTAGCTCAAGCCTACCTCACCTTCGCATGGTGGACCCTCTTCTTCTCCTACAACCTCAAACTGTTAACTCATAACACACCTGCCATCATTTTCTGCTTCCCTTATTCCACCCTCTACCCCCTCCCCATCTGGCCTCCTCCAGACAATGCAGTCCATAGTTTCCTGCTCCAATGAATTTCAACTTCTTTAAGTTCTTCATCTTCTTCTTCTCTTCCAGCTTGTACCTCATTGAAGTGTCGGGGAAGGGAGGGGGTGTGTAACATTCATTGCTGAGCTCTGTCAAGAGCACTATTACATTCACTGGCTATAAATTGTGGTGGAAATTCTGGTTGTTTGTCCACTTCTGGACTTTAGTCTAGTTCCAGAACTTGAGTTTTGTATGCATATCTATTTCATAGATCTGGCTCGTTTGCGTTGGTTTCTTGCTTCTAAGGAAGATCCACTCAGACTTTAAAGGAGCACCTCTAACTAGTCAGTTTTTATAATGCTTGTTGGGAGAGGGGGGGGGGGGAAGGCAGTAGATCTGTTCTGTTCTTCCTTAAAATAACAGACCTGGGAACTGTGGGGACTGTGGGATCTGGGAACTGTGGGGATTCTGGGAACTGTGGGGATTCTGGGAACTGTGGGGACTGTGGGATCTGGGAACTGTGGGAACTGGGAACTGTATGGCCTGGGAACCCACACAGTATTATTTCATCTGAATTCCTGCATCATTCTTGTTGCTTTTGCAAAAATCTCACTGTCATAGTATATTTTCCTAATGTGGGCTCCAGGGCTCCATTTTTGAAGGAATACATAATGAAGGGGCAACTAATTAAGGTTAACAAAAATTGGATGTGTTGGTTCAAAAAGTGCAAATATTGCAACCTAGCTGTAAACCACAACACAGTGTGCCAACCACACTTTTAATGATGAATGAGAAAAAAAAAAAACACATTCAGTTACTTTTAATTTGAAGCTGCAAGCCACATCACAGTGTGTGTTTCTATTTCCAGTGAAGCACAGAAGTATCTGCCAGTGCTGAAGGAAAGTCTTAAATTTGCATTCGGCTCAGCCCAGAACAATAAAGTGGAAGATGGAGAGCACACCTTAAAGTTTGGTCACACCCTGTCACATGATGGTATGTTATTGCTGCTTATACATTCAAGTCCATAGAAAAATATATCTGATTGTATCAGTTCAGATACAGGGTCTGCTCACAGCCGTTATCATATACATATGACTGTGGGGGGAGATGTGGGATATCTGCAAAGAAGGACCTGTGACTTGTGTGTGTGTGTTTATGTTTCTTTTGGTGATCCAGGATGTTTGTATTGCATGCTTGCTGTTTTAATGCAGGGATGAAAGTAGTGGCACCATGATTCATCGCCAGCAACTATTCAAAACAAAAATGCATTGCTCTCTTCTGTGTAACACACCATCTCTCCAAGTGAGAGTTTCTGTTGTAATCATCAAAACAATGTGGGTGGCCAGTTTGCATCCACTCAGGTGATGTGCTTTGTGCAATAATATTGCCTGTGCCACTGCCAGCTAGCTGTCACTAGTGATGAGCTCTAATTCTAGTTGTGGGTTGCTGGTGTTTACACCTATAGTGACTGCCTTATGCATCTACTGTGTGCGTACTTCTAGATTTTGCTGGGACTAATTGTTTGTTGTCTAGCTTTCAAATAGGACAGAGATTTTGTGTTTTTTCACTGGAGCAGTTATGGGGTTGAATATTGCAGTGAGGTTGAAACAACTACGAACTACTTAGTTTATGTCTGAATACTGATAACAATTCTTCTAATGACATTGTGTGCTTCCTTGCAGTTGCTTTATTAAAGAGGCAAACAAATCTGGAGAGAAATTTCAAAGATTGTTATGGGAAAGGGGAGGGGAGGCTGTACAAAGTTCTGTACAGGATAAGCAATTAGATGATGACAACGATTAAGCTTATAGTAATTCTACTGTACATAGAAGAGCATTTATCACAGACAATGAGGCCAAGTTTATCCAGTACTGAAAATATTGTTCAGGTTTATGCATTTGAATTAAAATTCAGTAGGATACCATGAGCATAAAAGCATCAGTGGAGACCACTTGTGAATACCTCATGTGTCAACAATGACATCAAGAGGGCATATTGATAGATCAGATCTGTTGACTGCCAGTAATTCACTTCCATGCATCAGGATTGTCCCATATAATTCTTAAGAACTCTCTTTCTCACTTTGATTGACAAAGTTAAACTATTTATATTTTTCATTCTGTGAGGCTGTTGGAATGCCTTTACCAGTATATTAAATATATCTTTTTTTTTTCAACACTGTATGTGTAGGGTCATCATACTGTTACACTGGAGGTCCAATTTGGGCAGTGGAATGGTGCCCGGTACCTCAAGATTCAAGTCAAAGTCAGTTTCTGGCCGTGTGTGCAGACAGATTTACGGAGGAACATCTGGATGGTGCTACTCTGATAGATGGTCCAGGTCTTGTTCAGATTTGGTCGACTGGCCCTTTAGCCAATGAAAAGTAAGCCCGATAAGAAAAATTGCAGTTTCAACTCTTAATATATATTTAGCTACTGTAAGTACTCCCTAACTTTACATTGTCAAAAGGCTCACTTATGTAAAATTAACACCTGTGAAGTGAAGCTCCTGAGAAAAAAATACCAATTGAATCATCCTAGACTGAGTAAGAAATTTTGCTAATAGGCAGACTGTAGGAACAGCGCCTTGCACCAAAGTCACTGAAAAACAGAAGATCAAATGGTCTAGCCATCTCATTAGAAGCAGCCACAACTACCAGTTCCAGCACTGCACCTAAAAATATCTGATATTGAGAGCATGAGGGAGCCCAAGCAAAGCATGAAAGCATGGATTTTTGAAGATATTAAAGATTGTATATCCACATGGAATGACAATGGCCAAGGCTATCATTAGTGTATTCAATTGCAGATTGTTCACTTCCTGGTATGTAATGGCTAAACTGGGAGTAGATGGGCCTGATTTGGGGAAACAAAAATAGATATCGTGCCCCTTCCCCTTTTTTCCCCCACCAATAAGTATATCATGGTGACTATTTAGAAGTTTGTTGAAATTGAATGCCGAAATGCTGAAACTGTTTTCTTGCTCTAACAACAGAAACTGCTGTGCTGCCCCAGTTTTTCAATATGCCATTGCACATGACGGAGGCTACAACCATGGCATAACCTGGTGTCCGAAAGTATGCTTTGATAATGTGAGTATGTTGATGACTTAACTGCTCTAAAATGATGATGTGGGGGCTTAATGTGTGTGTGTGTGTGTGTGTGCAGCAAGAACGTCTGTCAAGAGCGCCAATAGAAATACCTGACAGCTTATACATCTTTAGTCCCTCCCACCCACTCCCATTTCATATTATTTCAAAAAAATTATTATTTTTACTGGCCATTCAGAAATTATTATTATGATTGCACTTTGACACAAGGCTAAGGTCTCCTTAGCCACACACCTCCCATATCCCCCCCCCCCCCCCCTCTGAAAAATTTATAAGAACGCTGAGGGCCCCAATATTTTTTTTGTGTGCCAACACCATTGCAGTTACTGGATATGACACACATTACACAAATAAATAAAAATGTACTTCCTCTGGGATCCATCTGGCAAATCTATATGTATGTATGTGTGTCTATATATATATGTATATGTGTGTGTGTGTGTGTATATATATATGTATGTGTGTGTATGTCTGTATGTGTGTGTATGTCCATATATGTATGTGTGTGTATATATGTATATGTGTGTGTGTATATATCTATGTGTGTGTGTAAATATATATATATATATTCCAAAAGATCTCCTATATGGTGAATTGGTAACTGGGAATAGACCTACAGGAAGGCCAAAGCTGCGCTATAAAGATGTATGCAAACGTGACCTAATAGAAAAATCAGCTGCAGACCGACTACTATGGAGACAAAAAGTGAAAGACGGACTGTCACATTTTGAAAGAAACCGAACACAACGAGCTGTGGAGAGGAGACACCGGAGAGTAAAACTGCCTCACAACGAGGGAGTATCTGCTTTTGTGTGTATCCTGTGTGGCAAAGGCTGCCATTCCCGCATCGGACTTTACAGTCACAGCAGATGCTGTTCCCAAAGCCAGCAGCAGATCTCCATAGTCCCCCGGGACTGACGGATGCCATTATAATATATATATATATATATATATATATATATATATATATATATATATATATATATATATATATATATATATATATATATATATATATATATATATATATATATAAACACCATAAACTGGAAAATAATGAGAGGCATGGGATTTTCAAAACATGGTGCGTGGGTTGGTTGAGGCCATTTGCTTCACTGGGAGATCAAAGCAGAAGAAGAAGAACACAAGACATAGCTCAACATCATGACACAAATGTAGTAACCCATGAGTGCTCAGTTCTACTTCTAATTCAAGCCTGAGTCCGAAAAATCTCAATGCAGTGCATGAACTCCGTAGCACCGGCGAGGATCCTGAAAATACTTTACGTACATTTTTAACTCCACAAATTTTGCCCATACAGCTCCATTAAGCTACTCTTTTTGATTTCCAACTGCCAAGGGATTGTTTTACATGCTCAACAATACACACAGGCATCCGATCTCACTACCTGGAGAACAGGGAAAAATTACTAGAACTCCACATAAAATAAATCCTAGCCTTCACCGGGGCTTGAACTCAGGACCTCCAACACTCGAGGTGGACGCCATGGGCATAAATTCAGGAGATAATAAATGAAAAGTTGGTTTAGCATGAGAAGATTAAGAGTTTGTTTTCCACTGAAGGATAAAAAAGCATGTGTAGAAGTTTTAATCTTCTTCACTTTTCATCTGTTTTGTTTTTCTCCTCCCAGAACACAAATGATGGATATTTGAAAAGACTCGGCCTTTTTGCAGTGGCTTGTTCAGATGGGAGTGTTTTAGTATTCTGGTAATTTATATTTTTTGTCATTATGATCTTCACAAATGTCTCCTAATATTATACTCTATACCTATTTAATGGTATTAACATATTTCATATAGAGCTCAGCTTAGTTGAGTTGAGTTGAGTCAAGAATTGACATCACAGTACTTGGGGCATTCCCATGTATGCTTCAACTTCAGCAAGCCAGCGCAGAGTTCCAATACTCATGGTACTAGGCACAATCTGGTTATATGTCCGTCTTGCCTTTCCTCTGAGTGTTTTGAGCCGACCAGACTCTCTAGTTACACCCAGATGCCTCATTCTCTGCAGGCCATAATAATCATCTATCGCTACTGATTCCATTGCTTGTTCCCAAATGACTTTGAAGAGCTCAGCTTTGTCTTATGACTGTCCTGTTGTGCCATTTTGTGTCACATAGGGCTCACCGTGAATTCCTCCATTCTTTATTATCCTGCGCTAACCTTTCAATATCATTGATAGAATCCAGTCCAGCACCTTTGATCTCTCTCATCAGTATTCATTTTAGAGTTTCTTTTAGACTCACATTTTGTCTCAATTGCATGCATAAATACAAGAACTGTTACTTCCAGTGGGGCAGACTTCACTTTTCCCTCAATAATAAATGTAGGAGCTACAGTGTCTGCCTATTGTTCGTTTACCTACAGCTTTTCCCTATAAAAGGTTATTAGAGAGAATATGGGTGTGTCCTGAGTGCTATGATGTTGATTCTCAATTCAACATTCAAGGTTATTAAAGCATTGTCTTTAAATATGACTGATATATTTCATTTGTCACTTTTCTATTTTTCTTAACAATTCTGTCTTCATTCCCTGTCTCTCTAGAGCCTCAGTATTTGACTAAATTTGTTTCCATGAAATGTGATCATGTTTCTGTGTAACCACACCTCTTGAGCCTCACTTTGACCTGACCGCTAAATCATTGTCTAGGTCTGTGTACCCTGCAGTAGGTCTCTGTACCCTGCAGTAGGTCTCTGTACCCTGCAGTAGGTCTCTGTACCCTGCAGTAGGTCTCTGTACCCTGCAGTGGGTCTCTGTACCCTGCAGTAGGTCTCTGTACCCTGCAGTAGGTCTCTCTACCCTGCAGTAGGTCTGTACCTTGCAGTAGGTCTCTGTACCCTGCAGTAGGTCTCTGTACCCTGCAGTAGGTCTCTCTACCCTGCAGTAGGTCTCTGTACCCTGCAGTAGGTCTCTGTACCCTGCAGTAGGTCTCTCTACCCTGCAGTAGGTCTGTACCTTGCAGTAGGTCTCTGTACCCTGCAGTAGGTCTCTCTACCCTGCAGTAGGTCTCTGTACCTTGCAGTAGGTCTCTGTACCCTGCAGTAGGTCTGTACCCTGCAGTAGGTCTCTCTACCCTGCAGTAGGTCTCTGTACCTTGCAGTAGGTCTCTGTACCCTGCAGTAGGTCTCTGTACCCTGCAGTAGGTCTCTGTACCCTGCAGTAGGTCTCTCTATCCTGCAGTAGGTCTCTGTACCCTGCAGTAGGTCTCTGTACCCTGCAGTAGGTCTCTGTACCCTGCAGTAGGTCTCTGTACCTTGCAGTAGGTCTCTCTACCCTGCAGTAGGTCTCTCTACCCTGCAGTAGGTCTCTCTACCCTGCAGTAGGTCTGTACCTTGCAGTAGGTCTCTGTACCCTGCAGTAGGTCTCTGTACCCTGCAGTAGGTCTCTGTACCCTGCAGTAGGTCTCTGTACCCTGCAGTAGGTCTCTCTATCCTGCAGTAGGTCTCTGTACCCTGCAGTAGGTCTCTCTATCTTGCAGTAGGTCTCTGTACCCTGCAGTAGGTCTCTCTATCTTGCAGTAGGTCTCTGTACCCTGCAGTAGGTCTCTCTACCCTGCAGTAGGTCTCTCTATCCTGCAGTAGGTCTCTCTACCCTGCAGTACGTCTCTCTATCCTGCAGTAGGTCTCTCTATCCTGCAGTAGGTCTCTGTACCCTGCAGTAGGTCTCTCTACCCTGCAGTAGGTCTGTACCTTGCAGTAGGTCTCTGTACCCTGCAGTAGGTCTCTCTATCCTGCAGTAGGTCTCTGTACCCTGCAGTAGGTCTCTCTATCCTGCAGTGGGTCTCTGTACCCTGCAGTGGGTCTCTGTACCCTGCAGTAGGTCTCTGTACCCTGCAGTAGGTCTCTGTACCTTGCAGTAGGCTTGGGTAAGCATAACATTTGAGAACCCTGATTAATGTTGTTTTGTTCACCTCTCTTTAAACGTTAATAATTTTAACACTGAAAATAGGTTTTCTGTATTTAATTATGTTTGTTTTCAAGATCTGCAACCCAGTTTCTATATATCTGCATTTTCAGAGACTCACTTTGACTCTCTATTGCAGTTTTACAGTTATTTCACTGATAGTCTTTCCATTCATCAGTATATTTGCCCTATATTTTCATGCTTTTTTTTTGTTTTTGTTTTGTTACATTACACTTGAACATTACATTTTAATGTACATGGTTCCTGTATCTCACACAACTGATGACAGTCCCCCACAGCCAGAAGAGCTGAAGCATGAGAACGGCTCAAGAGATGCAGATAGTGCAGTGCCAGTTTTTCGACCCCCACCTGCCTTAAAATTAGTCCCTAATTCAAGAAAGGGTTCGTACTGTCTTTTTTTATTTTTTTTATTACAGCTTTGGTGAGTTGCTGGCACACATGTATGACAGCTGTGGTACATTTGCAATTAAAGTGTAGATGAGTCAGGAATGAATATATGGCTATTCAACTAAAAAGATTGTTTACCAGAGGCGATAAATGCAGTTAACGTTCTGCTTCGTTTTTGTTTACTGATTAGTTCCCTTCAATTATTGTTAAATCAGTAGGGGGAAATGTCTACACAGTTTTTTTTAAGACCTTTGTTTTGGTGGCTCTGGAGACACAAATGTCACAGTGGCTAGCAGTCTTGCCAGCCTACTAGATGGTCAAAGATCCTAACTGGTCAATATGGATGATGGGCACTGTCACTGTTTTTAGTAGTGGCAAATTTTTCCTTCTGACAGACAGTGGCGATTGCATTTAACTCCATTTTTAGACTGAAAGGATATAGTTTTGTCACCCAGCTACTGAGTTGAGTGCATGGCATGACACTGATCTGCAGATTTCATTTGGAATGTTGTTGAACATTTTTTTGACTGACCAACATGGTGTTGTGAACTATAGATTCAGAACTGGTGGTACCTTTTGTGATTAAAATGTATCAGTGTGCAACTGCTTATCTGTTTGTAACTGCTGCTTCCTTCGATGATGAGCTGCATTTCTAATGTCAGACTGTTTGTGTTTGCACTTCTGATGACTGCCTTATGCTTTTAATGTGTGTGTATGCTGGCAGACATGCTAAGACTGGAGTCTGTGTTGACTTTTCCACAAGGGACAATGATGGATATTCTGTGTTTTTTACTTGCCCAGGAGCAGAGCAAATATGGGCTGACCCATTTGCCATGAAGCTGAAACTAAGATTGCCAGATTACCAGATTTTAACCACCTGGATTTTGTATAAATATTGACCCAGACTGCCAAATTCTGCTTTTTCTTGTTTTTCTCTTGTTTTTAAGGGTAGAGTTAAAGCAAGTTTGAATAGATTAATAATTTTAAAGATTTTTACAGTGGTAAAGGGTTAATGAAGTAATCTGTGTCTTCCTTGTAAGTTGTGGGCAGTGTCCTTTAAATCATGTAGTATATAGAAACTTACAGAGAGAGAAAAAGAGAGAGAGAGATTTATCAAGCACAGGAACATTTTCACTTATTTTAACTCTTTCAGTCACAAGCAACTTACCGTGCATTTTTTGAAGTTGTCTGGCATGTTATGCTTTTCTCAACACCCTACTCACCTGTAACTTTAATTTACTCTACCCCAGCTGTTTATTTACTCTTTTCTGTATCATTGCATTATTATTTGAACCTGTTTGGATCCAAACATTTAATCCTATAAGCAGCTGCTAGTTAGGAAGTAAGGGGTTAAAGAAAAGAGTTGAGAGTTAATCATGTAATCCTTCTGTTATTTTTGTCAGCTGTCAAGGAAGTAATCTTTATCTTCCTACTAGGATGTGGGCCATGTATAAGTGTAGCTTGGCAACAACTCGGTGACAGCAATTATGTTTTAGGAGGCTATGGACACGGTAAGATATAAGATAGCATTGTTTTAGGTTCTTGTTTTAAGTCAAGTATATTGTAATTGTCAAATCTACAATGGACAAATTTTAGAAGAAAAAAGAATTAGCCTGGCCCCTAGGTTGGCCTAGTCTCAAATGGGTATCAGGAAGTGTCATGGAAAGTAAAGGCAGAAGGCATGATGTTACACACATCACCTGTCAAGGGCTGATTGGTCTATAAAATCTGTCTAGTATCTGGTGTTTAATGCATCACTGGCATGGACAGGGGGGCTCTACTTTAGATGGCTTGGACTTGACGGAATGTAGATGACACTGTTTTATGTCAAGTACAAGGGGAAGTTATCAAGTAAAGGCAATTGTATCCCAGCCTGCAGGGATCAGCGTGCAGAAGAAAAAATATTATTTAGTCATAGAATGGTCCCTTTTGAAATACTTAAAGTATGTGTCATAATGATTCAGCAGTGTGCGAGCAACAGCTCGTACAAGATGATCACAGCACTGTTAACATGCACCATGGAAGAGCAATAAAGTGTTAGTTCGTTTTTTTTTTTTTGTGTGTATGTGTGTGGCCAGATGGTGTTGATCATTAAAAAAACATTTGCGGGTTCAGAGATTTGCAGATGACAATGAGCTGATGTCGATGGTGCAAACTTGGTTACTGGCCACACCTTAAAGCCTCTACCTGGCAGGCATCCACAATCTTGTGGATCAATGGACTACATCTGTTGCAAAGCATGGAGACTATATCGAGACATAGGACACAAAATACTTACTTAAAGATTTCCCCTCATATATTAAGCTGGCTAAGTCATGGTAAGAACATCCTTGTTAAAGGAAGAAAGCTTCCCTACTTATATTCCAAAACTTTGCTGTGCAGGTGACACAGTCCTCTTTTCAAACAATGTAAAAGGAATAGAATATTTAATCATGTCTGTCCAAAAATACAGGGATGATAAAAACCTATTCTTGAATTTAGAGAAAACAAAATAATATCCACAGACAAAACTGGCTGTCACCTCAAAAAAAAAAAAAAACAGCAAGAGATAAAGAAATTGATAGTGTCGCAAACTTTGAATATCTAGGCTCCATAATAAATAGCAGTGGAGACTTTGGCATAAGTCAAAAGTAGGATGGCCATAGGAATACACAGATTAAATATCATTAAAAGTAAATGGTTAAGCACTAGCAAGAAAATCAAAGTTAAAATTTTGAAGCATCTTCCCTGTAGCAACATATGGATATGAGTCATGAACTATCTCCCAATCCTTGAAAAAGAAAATAGGGGCTTTTGAGATGAAATACTTTAGAAAGATTCTCAGAATACCATGGTCACAGAAGAGAAGAAATACTAACATTGAAAAAAATCTGAACATCAAGAAGGATTGGGTAATAAACAGCATCTTGTCTCAAATGCTGAAATATTTCAGCCGTATCAAGCGTCATAGTGGATTAGAAAAAAATTATATCAGGTGTGGTGCCAGGTGGGAGAGCTGGTGAGAGACCTACTTTCTTTCAGGTAGACCATGATGAGAGCAGCATTCTGCCTAGAACCTGCTACATGATGATGATTTTATATATATACATATATATATATATATAAAAAGAGAAGAAGAAGCCATTGTAATACTTTTACAAGTTTTTTTTCCTCTCTGTTGGTTGGTTGTGTTAATGAAATGTCAATGTTGCAGGTGCAGTATACTTATGGAATGTAGTTTCGACGTCTCCGTTCATACGAATTGAGTCTTGCACACTGATTCCCATTCGCTGCTTCAGTTTTCACACATCACCAGTTGTTTCCTGTGCCTGGAATCCTGTAGTTCCTTCTGTGTTTGCGACAGTGGCTTTGGACTTCTGCTGCTGCCTTTGGAAAGTTGAAAGTCCAGATCACCCATTTGGTGAGTTCATTGTCAAAATATATGTGAAATTGTTACACACACATTCAAACACACACCCTAGACACACACACATGTGCATGCACACACGCAAGAGGTTGACACCTTTTATCTTTCCTGATATAAGCATTAAATGATGCAAGTGGGAGCCATGGGAATTAAAACCTATGGCGTTGGCCAGCACGCCCAGCAAGGCCAGCCTGGTTTAAGGAAAGTCTTGCACAATTTGAGCATGAAATGCCAGGGCACATGTATTTAGTGTGCTGTTTGTCAGACGCTCTCAATCTGTATGCAATCATTACACACACACACACACACACAGATATATGTGTGTGTATATATATATATATATATATATATATACATATATATATATATGTGTATATATATATATATATATATATATATATATATATATATATATATATATATATATATATATATATATATATATATATATATATATATATATACACACACACACACACACACACATATAGACAAACATTGGCTTCACTGAAGACAACTTCATTATGAAGGCGGAACACATGTTTTAAAAAAATGTAAAATATGGAAGAAGAGTAGTACCATGGCTAGAATGTTTCCTGCCTGATTGAAGTTTTTGGTTTGAATATGTGCTGTGGCAGTTTGTTTTAATCGATCTAGAACTGTTTAATTGACACAGCCTAAAATGGATACAATGTAAAGTCCTGGGAGGTAAATTCTATGTTGACTACATCACTCACTGAATGTTGACCAGTATGTAAAAATATAGATCCTATATTATAGAGCCAGTGTGTCAGTCACATGAAGAGAGTCCTTTATTAACAGCCCATGTTGTCGCAGGCTATATCTAACTCACATCAGATCTTCCTATCCTATCCAATGCCCCTGCATGCAGCTCACCTCATGTCCTCCCAATCTATTCACCTCTAGTAACTGGTTCTCTTCTCTAATTGCTTTTTTGGCTTGCATTTATTTTTTTGTCCCTTGTGTTCCAATGCAAGGACATTCTAGTTATATAGTTATCATGTTTTCTCAGTGTCTGTCCCATCCAACACTAGCATCTTTTTCCTCACCTCCTAAGCACTGGAATGTGTTTTTCACCAAAGCTTATTAGTGATTCTGACATACAATCTAAGTCACTGTATTCAGCACCCCCCGTGTGGGTTCCGGGGCCTATTGTTGGGAAAACAAGAATAGACCCACTGCCTCCCCAAAAGCATGTCCTTTGAAGTCGGAGTGCATCTGAGAGGCAAGGACCAGCAGTCTGCATAATTGAATCAGATCACTGATGCACACGCAACACTCAGGTTCTGGAGCAGGACTGCAGTCCAGAGGTGGACGAAAAACCAGAACTTTACGCCAGAGTGTACAGCTGGTGAACGCAAAGAAGAAGAAGAAGTATTCAGCACAGGCCCCAGTTATTGATATCTGTAGCTTATTAATTGTTGTCCATGTTTCAGTTACATACAGCAGTATTGACTTGACTTTAGATCTTAAGGTTCAAAGTTTGGTACTATTGTAAGTATTAATTTCCTTTCCATTCCAAAAAACCCTCTCTTTCTTTTTGTATCCATATTTGTTATATGCCTGTCTGTTCCTTAGTCTTAATCTACATTACTGCCTCAAAGAGACATAACCATTTGGCTGTAATTATCATTTTGCTATATAGCACAGCTTCCCAAACTGTGTCACATGAACTAGTTTTATTTGGTGTGTTTAACTAATGTTACTCATAAATTATAATGACATACCTTGAAAATCTTATATATTTTAATATAAATAAAAGGTTTTTATGAGCTAGGTTGTGCTGGGGAATATTTTCTTTTAAAAATGTATGTATGTATCTGTATCTTTTATCTGGTCCGTTAGTAGACTGAATGTGTTGCCAAATTATGTGTATCACAAAAGTGTGCCACCAACATGAAAAGTTTGCGAAGCTCTGAACTGTAGTGATTCACTGTAAAGTTTGGTGTTATCATTTCAGGAGTCATCAAGAAACAGGTACACAACATGCCACGTTCTGTATGCTGGGCAGGCCCCATTTATAATGGATTCTTCACCACATGTGAAAAGTTAACGGGGTAAGTTATAACTTTAAATTATCACAGTTTCAGCTTCTAAAGAACCAGGTAGGATCCTTCTAATGTTGCCTCTGTAAGATCTCAACATGTCAGGACTTTTGGCTCATAAGTCATCTGTCTAACATTTTTCATCTGTAATGAGAATTGTAGACACTCACCTGCGGATTGGAAAGTCGTGGGTTCGGATCCTGACAGAGCCAGACTTTTTTTTTTTTTTTTGGCTTCCAGGTCCACCCAGCCTTGAGTCGGTATGAGGTACAGTCCTAGGAAGTAAAGGCGGCTGGCATAATGTTGACCACATCACACACCAAGTGCCGATAGGTATATCTTCTTCTTCTTCTGCTTTCATCCGAAGATGTAATTGCGTTGTGTCCGTTTACAGCATGGCTGCGATATTTGCACCTTTCGGCCAACACATCCGACTTCTGCGGGCATTTGTTGACTGGGTTAGCCTTCGCAGTTAGGACATGGCAGTCTCATTGTTGTGTGGTCATCTTTATTTCCCAGGTCACAGGTGGTGCCCCATTCAGGCTGGTCCAGAGAAGCCACATAATGCTGATCTGCCCTCAAGAGAAGGCAGGGGCAGAACATGAGCATTCCCCACCATCTAAGGAGGCTTCCACAAATGCAGAGCTAATACCTGGTGCTCTGGTACTGGGCTCACCCAAGGAATCGTCACGTCCTGCTTATGACTGTTTAACCTCACTTCCATATATTGAACATCTCATACATCATGGACTATCTCTTTTGTAGCCAACAGTATGCAGCCTGCAGACCCAGGATATAATTTTCCTACACCACAAAATGTGTACTTTGCTTCTTTTGCATGTTAGACTTTTACTGCAGTGGACTTCCTCATCCACTATAGTTTTACGTGGTTTACGAGCTCTGCATCTCTAGGGACTATCAGCTCAGAGAATCCCAAGGTTTTATTCTTCTTATACCTTCAGATGTCAGTGTGGATATATTTGAAGAAATCAGCAGTCAACTTGAGGTTGTTGAAATCTCCACACAGTTTGTCCTCAAAAGTTGTGGGTGTTAGCCAGAATAATTTTCTCTGTTCTGCATATATTGGGCACTCTTGCAGCAAGTGTTTAGCCGTCATTTTACCCTTTCTACAGTTACAATCATCATTGTCTCCTATCTTTTGTTTATTGAACAAGTGGTGTTTCAGCCTATTATGCCCTGTGAGCAGTCTAAAGATCACTACTTGTTCTCTTCGGCCAAGTTGGCAGTATGCATCATCCTTCTTGTAGCCTGGATGTTCAGAATCTCATTTGATTCCATCTATGCTTTTTATAAACCTCTGGGCCTCGTCATATGTTATGTATCAGGCTGTGGTAGTCTTCCACCTTCCTTTGCCAATCTGTCAGCCTCTTCATTTCCAGGTATGTTGCAATGGGATGGAATCCATTGTATTATGAATCTTTTTGATTTCTGACTCAGTCCATGGAGTGCAGCTCTAAGGTCTGCTAGTTCTGTATCATTTTTACTTTTCAGTGCTGAGACAACTGACTTTGCATCTGTGAAGATAGCTATGTATTCCCGATAGGTATATAAAATATAGGTCTAGCCCTATATGCCTGAAGGTGTGGAAAAGTGTCCTTTTACTTTTTCTTTTTAGTGAAAAAGATTCAGCCTCTACTCACACAGAGAAAGATGAATCTCTATGGTGTTTTTAAAAGATCTTAGGGCCCTTTACATGGATTTCCAATGCTCTGTGGACATTTTTTTACTATTTCTGCTAATTCTGTTTAGCTATGAGATATTTTCAAGACTCTGCAGGATATTCCAGCTCTGTGTGAGCATCAGTTCATCATTCTGCCTGTAGAGAGGAAAATCCGGCTCCTGCTCACAATTGACATATGTTACAATAAACAATAACCAACAGACATCTGTCCACATATCTGCTCAAAACAGCAGCACTAATTTTAAGCTAAATATTTTGTTTTAGACGACACACTTGATCCTTACAAATGCAGAACCGCAGGTTACACCAGGTTGATGTCACTGATATAGGTGTCCTAATTATAAATTATTTTGATGTAGAAAAAGGTGTCTGGCATTTGCTCTGTTGGTTTGACTTCCAGACTGATCTGTCTGTAATCGCAGGACAGTCAAACCTCAAGGTGGCAGTATGGAGGGGAGGGGTGGGGGGAGGCACCAGGCTAGACTTATTATATTAGGTCATGATACAATGTTTAACAGAAAGTCTTCTTCTTCTTCTTCTTTTTCTTCTGGGTGTTCACCGGCTGTAAACTCTGATGGAAAGTTCCAGTTGTTCATCCACCTCTGGGCTTTAGACTTGTTCCAGAACCTGAGTGTTGCATGCACAGTTTTATCTTGTTTTCTACATAATGGGGTCTTAGAACTCACACAGGGATTTAACAGAAAGTGAGCAGGAATTGAAATACCTAGTGGTGCAAGTAAAAAAAAAACATTGGATTAGATTTTTTTTTTATTTGAGTAATCACATCACCTGGGCAGGAATTGTCATGAATCATTTGTTGAACTTCTGATTCTGCAGCGCCAGCTGGCCAGTCCCTGCACTCACAAAACAAAGTGATAAGAACACTACACAAGTCTGAGACTTGCTTGGACACTTTGACCTATTTCTCTCCTCGCCCAAATTTATCAAGCCTGCACACATGTCTGATTGTGTCATCAGCTTGCGCCATCCAAGACCTTCCTCTTATCAGTCTGTGACCCTTAGCTCTACCTGGGGTGAAGTGGTTAAGCTGTTTGCCTCGCATTTTGAAGGTCATGGGTTCATTTCATGGATATTTTCACTTCACAAGTGCAGGTTTTTATGGAGATCCCTGGGGATCATCTGTTCATGCTGCTGGCAAACAGCTAGCCATTTTTCTGAGAGAACTGAGCTCTTTGGGATAACCCATTGCAATACAAAAAGCCTCTAAATTTATGACTTCAGCTTTTAACTTTTTTTTTTTGGTACTAATTGCAGTTATGACGATACTCCCGTGTGTTTTTTTGGAGTGTCCAAAACTGTTTTGCACTCTAACTACAAGTACATGACTGTCCAGTACCACATGGCCTGTACATGGGTAAGTATGAGCTGTTATTGTGATCATGTAGACAGTCAGAATATCATTATAAGATTCAGAATGTATTCTCAATGCCCTGGCATTACAGTCATCCTCCTTTTCCTCCATGTACTGCAAGGCTGCACACATTCTTCTTCTTCTTCTTCTTTTTCTCTTCCTCCTCCTCCTTCTGCTACTTTTCCTCTTCCTCCTTCTATGCTTCATCAGTAATTGGAGGTCAACGCCTCAGCAAAAGAACCAGAGTTTTATGGAACCCATAACTGGAGTTGATTGAATGTTGATTAGGAATCGGCATCACAGCACTCAGGAACCTCCTTAAGTACTCGGTCCCCATCTTCAGCAGCAATTGAAGAGTTCCAGTTCTGATGGTATCAGTAACTGTCTGGTTGTATATCCATCTTGCCTTTCCCTTGAGTGTTGAGCATCGTCAGATTTCCTGGTAATTCCCCACAGCGCCGTTTTCACACTAATGATCAGTTTGTACCTCCGCACTGTTCACTCTCAAAGGGTCCTCACAGCATCTAGCACTGTTCACACGCTCTCAAAGGGTCCTCACAGCATCTAGCACTGTTCACACGCTCTCAAAGGGTCCTCACAACATCTAGCACTGTTCACACGCTCTCAAAGGGTCCTCACAACATCTAGCACTGTTCACATGCTCTCAAAGGGTCCTCACAACATCTAGCCCTGTTCACACGCTCTCAAAGGGTCCTCACAATATCTAGCACTGTTCACACGCTCTCAAAGGGTCCTCACAACATCTAGCACTGTTCACACGCTCTCAAAGGGTCCTCACAGCATCTAGCACTGTTCACTCTCAAAGGGTCCTCACAACATCTAGCACTGTTCACACGCTCTCAAAGGGTCCTCACAGCATCTAGCACTGTTCACTCTCAAAGGATCCTCACAACATCTAGCACTGTTCACTCGTTCTCAAAGGGTCCTCACAACATCTAGCACTGTTCACACACTCTCAAAGGGTCCTCACAGCATCTAGCTTTTTATACATCCGTTCACGGCCAAGTAGTACAGAATTGGCAGTCTATCTGCATGCTCATTTCCTAACACACTGGCATATTCTGGATAAAATATCCAAAGGAAGCTAACTACTAACTGGAGTGAGAGCGCTGTAGTAATGCAGTGTCTAGAAAATTACCTGATGACCTGAAGGACTTGAGTTAGAATATGTATCAAGGCAGATTTAAAAAAAAAATTCTAAAGGCAATCAACCTTGGCTGTCACGTGAGCCTGTCCTAAAATGGGCACCACTTATGTCCTGGAAAAAAAGGTTGCCAGAATAATGATGACCACATTAGCCATTGAGTGTTAAATGGTTCATTAGAATATGAATTTAGCAACATATGCTCGATGCAGCACTGATATAAAAAGAATCCTTTACATAACTGCAAAAAAAACACCAATAAATACAGTACTTGCTCAGAATTTGAATGCCTTAAAACTTACACCGCTTGGAACCCGCATATAATTTTTAAGTAAATGTTATCTCCAAACTCGACCACGTTGGAAACCAAACATACTGATCAGGCAGTTGACCTGACAATGCAAAGCTTTTGCACCTTTAACAGCAGCAGAAGGAAGAAACCGCAGAAGAAATTTCTGTTAAGAGGAAGAGATGGCAGTGGGAAGGAATAGCAGTGCTGAAATCCAAGATCTGTTGCCCATATGGTTGAAAATGTTGAGAGGTGGCACCTTAGTAGAACTCTTGTTAACATTTTGCTAACTTATTCAGTGATAACATTTTAGACAAATTAATAATGGTCACCAACAGAAGAGCACTTCAGAACGCTGGATGTCAACAAAAAATTAGGGACCTGCACCTACAAGATGTGTACAACTGCAAAATGAAACACCAAAAAGGATTCTGGTGTTATCATGAAAGATGACTCACCTTCCAAATAGTCATCATCATCATCAGTTTCTACTTGTGCGGTTAAGCATTGTGGGAAGGAAAAGTTTGCAATCCCTTGCTTGATAGGCAGCAATGGCTACTGGTTCTGTCACATATCACTCCTGTCACGTGCCTGATTTAAGGATTTCTCCTTCAGAACCAACAGCACTCAGAAATAATTATGTTGAGTCGTTGGCTCGTAATGGTCTAAGGGATGCCCCGTGGCCAATATACGCTCAACTTATTTCTGGAGTAGGGCAACTCAAGTTTTGGCACTACAAAATGTATGATATTCCTAGGCACACTTGGTTGGACACCCCCACTACTATAAAAAGATAGCCCCCAGGTTATGATAGTCTACTATCATAACCATGTTAACACATATAACACTTATTACTCACACACATCAATGCTAAACAGTTAGAAAGGTGAAACAGGGACACCTAAGTCAGCCATAAAAATGAATGTATGTAATAAGTATAATATTTACACAAAATATTGAATAGATAAACAAGATCTCAGTGGATGGAACTTAGTGAACCATGACACGATCCAGATATTGAAGCAGCCAGATTGCCTTGAGATGTACATGAATTCATCCTAGGAATCTCGCGGAGCTGTGGGAAGATAGCATGATGGTAATTCATAGATTACTTATCCTAGTTCGTAGGTCGATGCTCCCCTCAGTCCATGGTGATTCTACTGTAGTTGACTCAGGTATCTATGTCTGTAGGTGATCTGGTACCAGTTGATTACTTCATGATAGAGGACACAGGAACTGCATAGGGACTCAACAAGTCTCTCTCACAGGTCAGGTCACAAAACTGCCTCAGAGCTCAACCAAGCTCCTGAAGACTGGTTCACTAGGTTGAGGACACAAATGTCTGCAAATGTCCACTCGTCCTGGAGCTCACAAACACGCTCTTGTCATGTTGAGGTAGTGGCACACAGGGCAGGACTTCTGGTTATGCTTGATACATAGAATGGTATGGGTTGGTGGTTGTTGGCTGGACTGTGATTCGTCTGCCTGATCTCTACAGAGGTCTCATCTCAAGCTTAGGAAATCTTCCAAGTTAGAACTGGAGCTATTAATGCGCCAAATTCTTCTAAGACTGGATATAAGTCTTGACACTTTGCGCAGGCGAAAGAATGGCGTTCTCAAAATCAAACCCGCGTCACTAGGAAAGAAGTTCCTTGTATTCATGAACAAGGAGTAAACCGGTTTCCAGGAATTTTCAAATAATATACTAGAATTACCCAATCTACAGTTGCCAGTTTGAATATGAAGATATATCAAAGCAACTAGAGGGTCCAGAAATGACTATTTTACCAGATAAAGGTATAGATCAATATAAGGGACTATATACCTTTCCGGACGGGTCTAAGTTTGAAATTTTGCTGAGCGCGAGGGATATCAAGTCCCAACTCGTCCACCGTGTATGGTGGCTGTTCATTCCATGACAGGTTCCAAACATTAATCTCCCCAAATCCCCCTTTCTTCTATTTCTTTGTGCTATGTCACCTTTTTCATCAGGGTACAGTAAATTCAATGTGTTTTTTCATTTATTTATGTTTGTTTTCAAATATGATCATCATGTGTTACTATATTTACAGTCTACTGTATTTATGAATATACATTTTATAATCTGAGTTTGTTGACCCTTGAACAGGTTAATTTAGTTACTGTTATTTTCAATGGGGATAATTGGGATAAATTTAACGTCGTCCAGGAACGGATTATGTGTGAATTCCGAGGTAGCACTGTATAAAAAAAGCCTGAAGTGAGTGAACAGTATCACTAGATTTGGAATTCACAAATAATAACATTTTGTTAAGCAGACCTTTGACCTCAGTATTTCCACATTCCTTCCTTTCTTTCATTTGTTTCCTCTCTGTAGGCTGCTTCCTAAAGGTTGAACCACACTGAGATTACAAACATTAGGTCTAGATGGCAAAAATCCCAGATACGATAATCAGCCTCTAGAGAAATTATTATCAGGGCACGTGTAATGAGCATACTACACCAGCTTGGTCTAACCTGCAGTCCTGTGCAAGCAGGGATTATATGTATTGTTTACACCTGGCATCCTTTTTTTACTAATAGCCCATGTAATGCATCTGTCCATAACCTCCTGTCTTATGTGCTGCCAGTTCCCCATGTGGGTTCTGAGGCTCCATTTTGGAGGACAAAGAATAGACCCACTGCCCCCCCCCCCCCCCCCTCCCTTCTATACAAGCACATTGTAAGAGATTACTTATTGGGGGTGTTTCCTTCAAAGCTTGGCCGTCTGTATGATGTGATAATCTTATTCTTGTCTGAGAGGCAAGGAACCAACAGTTTGTAACTCAGATGTGCACGCAAAACTGAAGTTCTGGATCAAGATCAAAGTTCAGTAGGGGATGAGCAACTAGAATTTTCCACCAGAGTTCACAGCTAATGAACACCAAGAAGAAGAAGAAGAAGATGGTCTGCCAGTCATTCGTGATACAAAATTTCTCCCAGACATTTTATTTTAGAGACAGACAAATCTATTTCATTTGCTGTATTTTTCCATATTTCTAGGATATTAGTTTCTCTCCTTACCATGAAGTAATCATCACTTGTGATGCTTTGGGAATAGTCAGACTGACATTTCTGCCAATGATGGATGTAGTGTGTAAACAGGCAGGAAAAACATCTTGGCACAGATCCAAGAGTCGTACCATGGTAAGTTAAGTGGTTAACTTTTCATTGCAACAATTTTAGTCTGTTTTTCATTTGTTTAAGTAAAAGGTAAAAATCGAGAGATGTGAACCAGCGTCATTGCACACGGTTATAAACCACAAGTGCTGTGCCACCAGTACAGACAGCTGATAATTAAGAAGCTGTCCGCCTGTGTTGCCGTCTGCACGTAACTCCATAGCTACAGCAAAGTTCCTCCATTCACCCCAGAGTTTCAACTCTGGTACTCATTTCCTAGAGACGGGGTGAACCCCAGGAACCACCAGGTTTCGAACACCGACCATGGCTGCAGCGAGTTGCAGCTGGATTTGAAAGTAAGCCTCCTATCAACTGTGTTAATGCAGCTCTCAATTTGTTTTAATTCAGAGGGTCAGCTTCATTGCACTGGATTTTATCCCCTATTGTTCAATATCTACACTGAATGGCTAGCTACCCATCAGAAATTCCCACAAAGCTCAAACTCAGTAGCTCAGGGATGATACGCATATAATTTTATTTTTGAACTGAACAACACTTCTTCTACTTCTTCTTCTTTTTCTTATTCTTCTTCTTTTTCTTCTTCTTCTTCTTTATCATTTTCTTCTTCCTCTTTTTCACCTCCTCCTCCAGTTACTTTATCAAAATGTTGGGGGGGGGGGGGGTGTAAGGATCTTCTGTTGATTCTTTCCAGTGTGTTGTATAAGTTGCCTTCCCTTCTTTAAGACTGTTCTTTATGTTGCTGTTTCTATTGCATGGTCTTCCCCTTGCTCTGTGTCCATTAGATTTCTTCACATGCCTAACATTCTCATCACATGGTCAAACCATCTCTCTGTTTTTCTTTAAAATACTATATGAATGGTTTCAAGACTTCTGATTTCTAATTTTTTTATGTGATCTTTTCTGGTTACTCCAGCAGCTCCTCTTCTGAGACATCTTGTCTGTGAAGATTTAGTGCACTGATTAGCACAGAACATAAATTGAGCCTACGACCTTCATTTTGCAAGGCAAATGCCTTGACCACTTTGCCACTGACACCCTCACAATCTCTGGGATATATTAATCTGTCTGTAAGATGTGGTAATCTTATTCTGCAACTCTGAAGCACACATTAAGCATACTAAATATAGAGAGAAGGAATAGAGAAAGTGAGAGAGAAAGAGAATTCTAGTCAGGGAGAAAAGTGAGAGAGCAAGAGAACTGAACAGGAGAGAAAATGAGAGAGCAAGAGAACTCCAAGCAAGGGGAGAAAGTGAGAGAGAAAAAGAACTGTAGGCAGGGATAGATAAAGAGAGTCACAGAACTCAGGCAGGAGAGAAAGTGAGAAAGCAAGAGAACTCCAAGCACGGTGAAAGAGCAAGAGAGAAGGTGAGAGAGCAAGATAATTCCAAGCAAGAGAGAAAGTGACAGCAAGAGAACTCTAGGCAAGAGAAAAAAACTGAGAGAGCAAGAGAACTCCAGGTAAGAGAGAAGTGAGAGAGCAAGAGAACTCCAGGTAAGAGAGAAGTGAGAGAGCAAGAGAACTTCAGGCAAGAGAAAAAACTGAGAGAGCAAGAGAACTCCAGGCAAGAACAAAACTGAGAGAGCAAGAGAACTCCAGGCAAAAAACTGAGAGAGCAAGAGAACTCCGGACAGGAGAGAAAGTGAGAGAGCAAGAGAACTCCAGGCAAGAGAGAGCAAGAGAACTCCGGACAGGAGAGAAAGTGAGAGAGCAAGAGAACTCCGGACAGGAGAGAAAGTTATCCTGTACCTTGCTAGATAAAATAGGAGTTATCTGTCTCTACAGATCACAGTTCCTGATACTCTGGATCAGTTCTGTTGATGATATTCCTTCATACTACTGTCTTAAAACATGTAGCGTCTTGATTCACCTCAGCCTCTTCTACCACTGATCTTTCCAGTTGTCAGTATGTTTTAAAATACTCTCTTCTCATGACATGACCAAAGAATACCCTTTCTCTTTATTGTGGTTGAAAGCAGTCATACATTTCAGCAAAGACCAACATATAAGATGGTCTGACCATCTGATGAGAATACCCTGGTACCAGCTGCGCAGAAAGCCATGCTGAAGCAATATGAGAGTTAGAAACTGAGTTATCTTTGTGGCACTTTGGATGTGCCCAAAGGTGTTCAGCTTTCCCCTTCATCATATATATAAAGAATATGGAATGATGGCATCAAGAGCAGCCTTAAAGAAATGAAGATAAACTTATACAACTGTTTAGAAAGAGCACACATGAGGTCCTCCATATATGATGATGTAACTGAGGGAAGTTCCTCACATCTGCTTCCCAACATGTGATGATGTATCTGACAAAAGGTCCTCACATCTGCTTCCCAACATGTGATGGTGTATCTGACAAAAGGTCCTCACATCTGCTTCCCAAAACATGTGATGATGTAACTGAGGGAAGGTCCTCACATCTGCTTCCCAACATGTGATGGTGTAACTCTGACAAAAGGTCCTCACATCTGCTTCCCAACATGTGATGGTGTAACTGACAAAAGGTCCTCACATCTGCTTCCCAGCATGTGATGGTGTAACTGATGGAAGGTCCTCACATCTGCTTCCCAACATGTGATGATGTAACTGATGGAAGGTCCTCACATCTGCTTCCCAACATGTTATGGTGTAACTGACAGAAGGTCATCACATCTGCTTCCCAACATGTGATGATGTAACTGACAGAAGGTCGTCACATCTGCTTCCCAGCATGTGATGGTGTATCTGACAAAAGGTCCTCACATCTGCTTCCCAACATGTGATGGTGTAACTGACAAAAGGTCCTCACATCTGCTTCCCAGCATGTGATGGTGTAACTGATGGAAGGTCCTCACATCTGCTTCCCAACATGTGATGATGTAACTGATGGAAGGTCCTCACATCTGCTTCCCAACATGTTATGGTGTAACTGACAGAAGGTCATCACATCTGCTTCCCAACATGTGATGATGTAACTGACAGAAGGTCGTCACATCTGCTTCCCAGCATGTGATGGTGTATCTGACAAAAGGTCCTCACATCTGCTTCCCAGCATGTGATGGTGTAACTGATGGAAGGTCCTCACATCTGCTTCCCAACATGTGATGATGTAACTGATGGAAGGTCCTTACATCTGCTTCCCAACATGTGATGATGTAACTGATGGAAGGTCCTCACATCTGCTTCCCAACATGTGATGATGTAACTGATGGAAGGTCCTCACATCTGCTTCCCAACATGTGATGATGTATCTGACAAAAGGTCCTCCCATCTGCTTCCCAACATGTGATGGTGTAACTGACAAAAGGTCCTCACATCTGCTTCCCAACATGTGATGATGTAACTGACAGAAGGTCGTCACATCTGCTTCCCAACATGTGATGATGTAACTGATGGAAGGTCCTCACATCTGCTTCCCAACATGTGATGATGTAACTGATGGAAGGTCCTCACATCTGCTTCCCAACATGTGATGGTGTAACTGACAAAAGGTCCTCACATCTGCTTCCCAACATGTGATGATGTAACTGACAGAAGGTCATCACATCTGCTTCTCAACATGTGATGATGTAACTGACTGATGGTCCTCGCAAGATTCAATGAGTATGATCTGGAGGGTTTAGGCAGGTTCAGTGCGAAGACAATGGCTTGAATCATTACAGAAGTCCACTGTGCGTGGAGTCACCTTTATTTTTGTTTCGGGAAACGCAGGCGCCGATGGAAATGAAAGAGCTGATAGGTTGGCTGGATCCGCTATCACTACTGGCGGTCAGCCTATGGATCATGCTAATATTATTAATGCCCTCAGAGAAATGGGAAGGATGGAGGACTTTGGGGGTAGTGAATCCATATCACTCGTCGGAATGGTAGACTTGGGAATTAAGATCAGCATAGCAAAAAACGAGATGCACACCAGACACACCGAAGACTTGTTAATCAACATAGGACTGGTACTATTAGCCATCAGACGTTGGAGTTCATACTGAGGGGAGGATCTGAGCACCTATGGACATGTCCGGAGTGCAATGATGATAACCCAACTAACTAACTAATTAACTAATGTGAAGATGTAACTGAGAGAAAGTCATCACATATGTTTCCCAACATGTGATGTTGTAACTGACAGAAGGTCCTCGCATCTGCTTCCCAACATGTGATGATGTAACTGAAAGAAGGTGATTTGTCAAACTGACATAGTTGTGTATCCTTTACAAGATGTTCCAGAACCAACCCTAGCACTGTTTGGCTGTTGTGGTTTTTCTAGGCACATTTACGTCCAGTAGTGTGCCATTGCTTTCTCGGCGGTTGGCTTCTCGATACCACTGTCGAAACCAACGCGAGGTGCAGTGCCTGCCGACAAAGCTGACATATACTTTGTTTTCCAACTTGTATTTTATTTTTGTTAACTGTATGTCTAACATTTTTTATTTTCTTGATTTTTCCCCCACTCAGGACTTGTATCAGATAAAACTCATTCAAAGGTCACAGCCTTTATCTACACAGCTACAAGTGGCCAAGGATATCTGCCAGCAGAATTCTTCAACAGAAAACACCCAACAGAGTTCAACTGCGAGTAGCAGAAATGAAGGTAAAAATAAATATATAATTCTTGACAATGTCCAACATGTATATTACTGCCTGTATTTCCCACTTTTGTGTGTGTGTGGGGGGGGGGGGGGGTTAGGAGAGAGCCCTGTATTCTTAACCATTCAGCCAATCGCTATAACAAAATAAAAGCACAAGTTTAACTCTACCAGACCGCTGGTCCGCTATTACAGGAATTTCCTAACCTGCCGCTAAACTACTGTCCTTCAATGTCGGGAATTTGCATACTATGAGAAAACAATGAGTCACAAACTAAAAATAACTAGTCAGTCGTAATCAGATCTCGTGGATAGTCTTCCTAGATGTCCGCCCTCACGTGTTTGGATTAAATTTGTGCTGTGTTACGTGAAAAAATTCTTTAAATTCACAAAAAAATGAGCGGCTGATGAACCAAGCACTTCGACAGGAAAGTAAAGTAGGTCTCGGCTTTTCACAGTCCACCAGGTGACTGATACTTTGCGGAGTCATAATTTTATGAAGAATACATTCACAGTTGAAGTGACACAGTCACAGAGAGGTGGAATGATAAGGAGAATCTTGAAAATTATAAATCTAGAAATAGATCGAAAGTAGGAAAAGGGGGCGTGTCCCTCAAACAGCAACATCTAGTGTTCACTTTGGGAAACAAGGCTGATCATGCTGGGTGGTTTAAAACACAAAGGTGGATTATTGGCGCTAGATAAAAGGTTAACCTATTTTCTACAGTGTCTCCAAGTTTCATCTTATTCTAGCCACTTGTTTGCATGTAACTAATATTTGTGCATATCATGTTGGTTTTTTCACGTTAATGCCCAGGAACTCAGGTATGGGAGGCAGTTAGGTTCAGGGCCTGAGGTCTGGTAGGGTTAAACCTAAATGCAAATAGAAATGACAGAACAGATTTAACCCTGAATGCAGATAGAAATAAAAGGACAGACTGAAACCTGGCAGATAGAAACACAATTTCAAATATGAATTCAAATAGAAACATCACCGAGTCAATTCTGAATGCAGATGTAGCTTGCACACAGCAATAAGTTTTCAGTCCGTCTGACTAAAATGCTGATCCTGTGGTAGACAGTGAGAGTGTTATTTCAGCAGAAAACATGTGTTTTTGATTTTTGAATTCTGTCTATAGGCCCGAATGGAGACTTTAATACAGATGGTACTGAAGGAGCCGCACAAGACATGTTGCATTTCATGAACTCTATAATGGTAAGATGATGTTTGTATGAATTTTATGCTTGCAGAACTGTGAGAGCAGGGAGTAAATGGCTTGCATGCCAGCATCCCCCCCCCTTTCCCCCACACCATGATATGGTGGCTAGACTACTTTTATGACCTTAGTCCTAACCAGCATAAATAAACAACTCATGCAATGTTTATTCATCCGCACCAAATGCTGCTAGTGCCAGATATAATAATACAGAAAGGAAAATGAGGATTAATGTAGAGACATTTCTCCCATCCTAGCACCAAAGTACTGTCTCCACATGGACTTAGTTCCAGAGATCTCCTTCCACTTATCAGGACTCAGAAACAAATGGGTTATGTTATGGTATCACAACTAAAGTCATTGAATACTGGGCATTTCCCCCTGCATGCTCTGTCCTCTGAATGAGCAGCCATCTCAAGGTAACTGATGGTTATTCCAGTATCAAGTTGGGTGTCTCCTGTCTTCACAAGCAGGGTATGCAAGACCAGTAATGGAACTTCACATCTGCTGACAAGTTCACAATGTTGAGATAAGCATGTACAGACCTACCTGGATTAGGTTTTGATTGGTAATACCTCTCAGCTGGTTTTTTAGACAAATTGTTGTCAGCTGACTTCAACCTAATGTCCAAAGTGATCAGATTATATTTAAACAAAGGGACATTATTTGCTCTCTGTCATGTTATGCTATGGTCGTTTACCTATCAGTCGACTTCATATGATTGCTTCTTTGATTTTTATCAGCAGACGGGTTCCTGTGATAGAATAACCATCTCGAGGGTTCCCTTTACTTCCATACAGCTTTGAGTACGGTGTGACTTATTTTGGGCCAGCATTCCCTTCTTAATGAGCAGTACAAGGAACACTGTTGTTGTAGGACAAGTTCTGCAGTTTCTATACACAGCCCATATGGATATAGTGGTGAACTACTCAGACTAATCCTGTGCATATGCTTGTTAGATTTATTATACCTTAACATAAAATGTAGAATTATGGCCTGTTAATATTCATCAAATAATTGGTAGTCTTCATTGACCTGCACTTATGATAATAGACTGGATGGCCTTTTTTCCCCCCTTATAGTATGTCATTTCATTTTCTTACCTAACTTCCTTAGAAAAAAGAAGTGCTGAAGCCTGTCAAGTCAAGGTCTCTTGAGAAACCCAAAGCCGATATGTTTCGAGGCAGCAATGTCAATGCTGTGCATAAGGTAAGAGAAAGTGTACATCCATCTCATATGAGATGGTGGTGTTTCAACATCATTCAGATGCTGTTTCAGCCTTATGTAGATGGTATAGTGTTATTTTTAGCCTCATGTAGATGGCATGGTGTTACTTTAGCCTCATTTAGATGGTATGGTGTTATTTAAGCCTAGTGTAGATTGTATAGTGTTATTTTTAGTCTCATGTAGATCATGTTATTTTAACCTAGTATATATAATAAACAGCATCCTTTCTCGAAAGCTGAAATATTTTGGTCATATCAAGCGCCACGACGGATTGGAAAAAATTATAGCAGAAGGCATGGTAACAGGAAGGAGGAGCAGGGGCCGACCGACACGAAGATGGGCACAGGATATAAGTGACTCCTTGAGTGTGAAAGTTCATGAGGTGGGAGAACTGGCAAAAGACCGAGTATCTTACAGGCAGACTGTGATGAGAGCGACGTTCTGCAAAAGACCTGCTACATGATGATGGATGGTATGGTGTTATTTTAGCCACATGGATGGTATGGTGTTATTTTAGCCATGTGGATGGTATGGTGTTATTTTAGCCTATTATGGTTAGTATGGGGAGTAAGGCAAGGATTTAGCTATGCCTGCTTTGTATGGTGTTATATTTAAGCCTAATGAGATCCATCATGGTGTTATGTCAGGAATTGTGGATGGTGGTGTTAACATAAACAGCCATGTTATGGTGATGACACCGTATTTTAGCGAGTATGTTACAATGATCATAAAGCAATTGTGTAAGGGTGGATGCATAACATAAACGCCTGCTTATGCTTTCATTATACAGTGAAGATCTAATGAGATCCATCATGGATACGCCAGGAATTGTGGTTGGTGGTCATAACATAAACAGCCTACGTTATGCTGATGACACCGTCTTGATGGCGACAAGTCAGAACGAACTACAGCAATTGATTGACGTAGTGGTGGTAGAAAGGGATCAAATGGTCCTCATTTTAAATAATGGAAAGACAAAAGTTATGGTGATTTCCAAGAAAAAAATAGTGCCTAAATGTATAATAAAACTCAAAGGCGTTGTTTTAGGACAAGAACAGAAATTGTAAGTATCTAGACACATGGATAATATCCGATGGAAGATGTATGATATAGATAAAGAATAGAATAGGACAGGCCAAAACTGCATTTTACAAAATGAAGAACATTTTATGCAATAAATCTATGTCATTGAAAGTTAGGAAAAGAATTCTTGCATGCTATATAAAGCCAGTTTTAACATACGGCTGTTAAGCCTCGACAGTTAATAAGCCAGCCGAACAATATCTTGATAGTATTTAGCCTATGGTATGGTGTTATTGTAGCCTCTTGTGGATAGTATGGTGTTATTTTAGCCTCATGTGGATGATATGGTGGTTTTTTAGCCATGTGGATGGAATGGTGTTATTCTAGCCTCCTGTGGAGGATATAGTGGTATTGTAGCCATGTGGATGGTAAGGTGTTATTTTAGCCTCGTGGATAGAACCGTGTTATTTTAACCTCCTGTCGATGTAATGGTGTTATTGTAGCCTCATCTGGAGGGTATAGTCTTATTCTAGCCAATGTAGATGATAATGGTGTTATTTTAGCCATGTAGATGGTGTGGTGGTGTTATTTTAACCCCATTTAGATGGTATGATGTTATTTTAGCCTCCTGGGGATGTAATGGTGTTATTGTAGCCTCATGTGGATAGTATAGTGTTATTTTAGCCATGCATGAATTGTGTGGTGTTATTGTAGCTTCATGTGGATTATATGGTGTTATTGTAGCCTCATGAGGATTGTATGGTGTTAATGTAGCCTCATGTGGATTGTATGGTGTTATTCTAGCCTCGTGTAGATGCTATGGTGTTATTGTAGCCTCATGTGGATGGTATAGTGTTATTGTAGCCTCATATGGGTTGTATGGTGTTATTGTATCCTCATGCAGATGGTATGGTGTTATTTGTATCCTCATGTAGATGGTGTGGTGTTATTGTATCCTCATGTAGATGGTGTGGTGTTATTTGTATCCTCATGTGGATGGTATGGTGTTATTGTATACTCATGTGGATGGTGTGATGTTATTGTATCCTCATGTGGATGGTGTGATGTTATTGTATCCTTGTGTGGATGGTGTGATGTTATTGTATCCTCATGTGGATGGTGTGATGTTATTGTATCCTCATATGGATGGTGTGATGTTATTGTATCCTCGTGTGGATGGTGTGATGTTATTGTATCCTCGTGTGGATGGTATGATGTTTTTGTATCCTCGTGTGGATGGTGTGATGTTATTGTATCCTTGTGTGGATGGTGTGGTGTTATTGTATCCTCATGTGGATGGTGTGATGTTATTGTATCCTCGTGTGGATGGTGTGATGTTATTTTATCCGCGTGTGGATGGTGTGATGTTATTGTATCCTCGTGTGGATGGTATGATGTTATTGTATCCTCGTGTGGATGGTATGGTGGAACTGAGCCTAATGTAGACAGGATGATAATGTTTTCAGTATATTCAAAATCTAAGTACTTCAGATGTATTAATGTCAATTAGATCAACTGATTTTTGCCGTTTGACAAGAAAACCTTGGTGCCAACTGCCATTGAGAGCAACGTTGATGACATATAGTGAACACATGCAATGGTGTCTAGAATATCTCTAGATAAATCAAACCAGTATACAAATTACACTGCGCTATCTGAAAATCCTTACATATCCCTCCTCCCCTACCCTCCTTTTCATGCATTAGAAGAAAAAACAAGTGTCAGCCAGCACATAGTTCTCAGTTCAGCTGTGTTAGTTCTCAGTTCAGCTGTGTTTATCTTAAAAAAAATTTTCCCCTGGGCAACATTATTTTTTTTAAAGTCTTTCATATAATAAATATATAATACATCGCTCTCATTTAATGTCAGAAAGAGGGTGCTAAAATGTGACATAGAGCCTGTTCTGCTGTATGGCAGCGAATCTTGGAATGTTAGTTAACAAATTAGGAAGCAGCAGAGAGATGTCGTTTCTGAGACAAATGTTACGAATACCTTGGACGGCCAGACTTCATAACAGTGATTACTTGAAAGAAGCTAATGAAAATAGATCTCTATATACAACAATAAGAAGGAGACAAACACTATTCTTTGGCCTCATAATGAGAAGAGAGACATTGGAAGACATTGTGACAACTGGAAAGATCAGTGGAAAAGTGGGTAGAGATGATGCTGGATGGGCTGAAACGATGGCATGGAGGAATGTCTTCAAGAAAGCTGTTCCAGGCAACCAGGGATCACGATCTGTGGAGACGCATGAGCGCCTACGCCAGTTGGCAGGGCACAGGATGAAAATGATGTATATAATGAAATGGGATGAATTCAGGAGGAATAAAGAAGTGAGAGAAACGTCTGGGCAGCCATTACTATTAATTATAAGATATAGAGGATGGTGCTACATTGGGAAACATTCTGAGAAGAAATAAACAGGGAATCAACAAACAGGCACTTTGGTAGGAAAAAGGGACACTGAGGAAATAAAGATGTCTAAGAGGGAAAACCCTAAGGTGAATGTTGATGAGAAAAGCCAGAGATGTTTGACTGGATTCTATCATTGGATAGAATGAAAAATAGACTGCACAATCCCTACATGACATATAATAGCACAGCAGGAAAATGAATGAATGAAAAGTTGAGCAAATACAGCTTTGGAACAGAGAGTTCTACTAACAGCAGAGGCAGAATCAGTTAACATAACAGAAGAATGGGACATAAAGAGTTAAGAAATCTTCTTCTTTTCTCTGCTCCAGGAATGCCTTACAGTGTTAGGGCAAGAAGAGATCTCTGGAACAGGCCCTTCTGTTCTCTACTCCAGGAATGCCTTACAGTGTCAGGGCAAGAAGAGATCTCTGGAACAGGCCCTTCTGTTCACCTCGTATAAAGTACTTTACGGTGTCTGATATTTCTGCGATCCATATTCTGCCTGGTTGACCTCTGGTTTTGTAACCATTGCATCTGAATAACATTGCTCTCTGTGGTGCCCTGTCTGATGTCAATCTTGTTACATGGCCAAACCATTTGATTGGTTGTTTGCCTATTAAGTTCATTATTGGTTCTGTGCCGACTCTCCTCTCGTTCCCAAGTTGACCTTTCCACCTAGCATAGAACGTAAACATTTCATTTCTGTCATGGCTATTTTCCTTCTGTCTTTTGAAGACAAGTGTCAGTGTTTGACATTGAGAGCACAGCATTAGTAAGAATATTGTGTTGGACAGTGTCCTTTTGGTTTTCATATTCACATACTTGCATTTCAAAATTGGTGCCATTTAGCCTAAAACTTGGCTGGCTTTTTTGCATCTTTGATGGATTTCTTTATTAATTCTTCTCTCTCCTGAAAAAATGTCCCCCAGATATGTCAAATCCTTCTCCTGCTTTAAATGTTGTTCATCAATTTTGATATTAGTGGTTCTTCCTTTTCTGGAGAATGTCATCACTTCTGTTTTTTGTCTGTGTTGATTTTCATATCATAGTTGTCACATTCTGAGTGGAGCCTATTAATATGTTCTTGTAGTTGTACTGCTGTTGGTGCTATGATTGCCCGGTCATCGGCAAAAGCAATTCATTTAGTAATTCTCTGATGTTGTCTCCTTCGCTGATGTTAGCTGGTTTGCAAATTTGGTCGACCTATGTGATAAACAGTAGTGGCGATAGACGCACCGCTGTCTGTCTCCAGATCTAATGTAGAACTTTTCAGACATCCCTGTATTTTTTTTAACTGTGCACTGACTGTTCAAGCATTAACTCTTACACAACTTAATAAGATGTTTTTTACTACGTAATCGTGTAGTACCTTCCATAATTTATCCCTGTTTATTTGATCTATCCCTGTTTATTTGATCTATCAATTTCTACTGTCCTTTCAACTAACTGCCTAAGTGTGAACATTTCATCAGTACAACTTCTTTTCTTCTGAAATCCCATTTGTCCTTCACTGTTTTGGTTCAATGATAGGACATAGCCTTTTTTTCAGTGATCTTACAAAATATTTTCCCGGTGTGGCTCAATAACCAAACTCTTCTATACTTCCCACAGTCTCTTTTGCTGCCTTTATTCTTCCAAATGGGTACTATTTTTGTTTTTCTCCAGTCCTCCAGTGTCTCTTGTGCTGTCCGGACCAGGTTGAACGGTCTACCTATTTTACGCCTACCTCTTCGGTTGCTTTGAGTAGTTCGGCAGGTATATCATCAGGGCCTGGTGCTTTGTTGAAAGGTGCCTTTAAGGCTTTTCTTTTGTTTATGAAGCTGTTGTTTTCTTGTGTTACGGATTGTTCCTCTGATTGTAAGTTAAGTAGGTCATTGAAATATTGACACCATCTCTCTAGGACCTTTTGTGGTTCCTTTAAGGGGACACCCATTTTGTCATTAATCGTTTCTTTTGGGTCATATTGTTTGTTCCTGCCTCTCAAATGTTTAATTTTCTTAGAAAAGTTTTTCTTAGCACTTTTTTGTCAGTAGTGTTCAACATGTCACTGTATTTCTGCCATGATGTTTCCTTAGCATTTCTGACAACCTTTCTGGCTATCGTTGTTGCCGCTCTGTGTTCTTCAAGAACAACTTGATTTTTCTTTTCACCCACTCCTGGTATCTGCATTTCTTCTCCTTCACTGCTAATTTTACTACCTCCTTCCATCAGGGTGTTATTAATGGTCTTGGCAAATTTTCTTGATATTCTTGGGTACTGTCCCTTTAATTTTAGTCGATTTGTGAGATATCTTCATTTTTTTTTATAAGCACTAAGTAAGCCACTGTCAGTTTGCTGGACGAGTCACAGTGTTTTCAAACTTGCTAGAAGGTCAAATCTGAACTAGACTATCACATTCAGGCTAATTTAACAAAAGTTCCACTCTTGGATGTCCGAAACTGACTCTGGTTGGAATCTGGCCGAAAATAAACATCCCGTTGCCTTGCCATCTTGATCAGAAGAAATATCTCATATAAATAGTGAACAATGAATATACTGTAAGTTCCCTGTTCTGAAAGAGTTAACAAGTATGTCTTAAAAGGCTAGTAATTATAGATATTCTGAAATTGGATGTGTTTACCAACAAAAAAAAAAAAAAAGGATATAGCAGCCGAGCTGTAAACCACAAGACAGGATACTTTATAATTTAGGAGTGAGCTCACACATCTTTTTCTTCTTCTTCGTATTTACTGACTGTAAACTCCGACAGAAAGTTCTGGTTGTTCAGACACCTCTAAACTTTTAAACTTGAGTGTTGGATGCATATCAGTTTTACAGATCTGACCTTGTATGCAGACTGTTGGTTCCTTGCCTTCAGGCTGATGCACTCTGACTTTGAAAGAAACCAATTAGTCGACTCTTGCTACACGCTTGTTGGGGAGGCAGTGTGTCTGTTCTTGTATTCCCCACAATAGGTCCCCGGAACCCACATGGCGAAGTGAGCTGTTATGAATTCTGGTGCATTTCTAATGTGTCCTCAGGTAAGCCTGAATCGCAACCCTGGTTGCTGTCTGTGGTTAGCTTCAGGAGGGCAGTCAGGCATCCTTCGACTGGACAACCTTAAAAGACTTGTGTAGCCACATTCCATCGAGATCTCAGAGAGCTAGACCAGAAGGGATGTCACCAGTACTTAACCGATCACCAAGTTTGGCTGATCTTCAGCTCTTTCATAACCACCGGGTGCATCTCTCCAATGGCACTCTATAACATCTTTTTTTCCCCTCCATGTAAAGTTTTATGTGAAATCGATACCTAAATACAAATAATTTTCTATGTGCCCGATGTGCAGTGGCATGACAAGGAACCTTCAGAGCAGTGGTCTCCAACCTGAGGGGGGGGGGGGGGTATTAAGTTCCAAGAAGGGTGTCAAGCAATTTTGAAGATGAGTGCATTTGTAATTGAAATAATCCTTTGTATTAATACTTTTCCAATTTAATTATCAATATGTGTTTTAAACTGTTTACAAAAGAAAAATCAAGGTCGTTGTTGTTTGTACTTCTTCCATTAAAAATCTTAACAAATGCAAAGAATTATAGATTAAGAAACCATTCATCCCATCTTGTATCACATTATGTTATGTGGGGGAGGGGGGAAGCTGAGGTTCTTGCTATATATACCTGGAAAAGGGGGGGGGGGGGAGAACTACCTAACAGAAAAGGTTTGAGACCACTACTTCAGAGCCTACAAATTTGTAGTACTTCATATATTTTTCTGATACTGAAAGAGTAACAAATAAAAGAGGCAAAATGAAAGTGTTCATTGATGTATGAAGTATGTAGAAAATAGTGGGAATGTATGTAGTGTAGAATGAGTGAAAAAGCCATACAATTATTGGTCACATATTGTTTTGTAACAAGATGAGCACTCTGAATTTGCATCTTTATACTAACCAGTGCCAGATATGTTTATTCTCAACAAACCAAAATAAAAAATTGGTACCCATGGAAATAAGAATGTCTAAGGAAGGATTCTCAAGAGCTATATAAATCCTGTATTTATATATGGAAGTGCATCATGGACACTTGGTCAATTAGTGAACAGTTGTGTGGGAGCAGCAGAGACATGATTTTATAGCCAAATAATGAAAACACCCTGGACAGATATATAAACAGAGTATTGAAAGAAACTGACTAAAGAAGCGAACTGATTTCCCACATCAGAAGAAGAAAATCTACATTCTTTGGTCATGACATAAGAAGGAGAAGGCTGAAGTACATTGTAATGATGGGAAAGTTGGAGTGGGAAAAGAGGCAGAGGGAGACCAGGAAAGAATCACATCACAGGGTGGAAGATCACCTGCGTCAGAACTGACTGAAAGAATATGAGACATGTCACTAAAGCCACATGGCATGAACTATGAGACAAATAATATGTTTGGTAACCTTATTAAAACTTATGAACAGAACAGTAAACACATGCTAGATGTCTTAGGAGAGTTGCAAGAATAACAAGAGAAATAATTCAGAATGAAGACATTAGAAGATTATGACTAAAAATTGTCATACAATTCATGAAAGAGTAACAGAGAGCCAAGCTGAAGAAATTAAATGATCACAGACCAACTCACACATCAACCCGCCGATCAACCTATATGGTAACACAATCAACTTATATATCAATACTTTGCTAAATAACTTGGCAGTAGAAAAGAAGAAGACTGCTTTTGGTGCATTACTGGGTCGTGTGAGGTGAGTGAGTTAGTGTAAGTCTTGATTGTATTGTGTGATGTGAGTCAATGTAAGTTTTGATTGTATCGTGTGAGGTGAGTTAGTGTAAGTCTTGATGTATTTTGTGAGGTGAGTTAGTGTAAGTCTTGATGTATTTTGTGAGGTGAGTTAGTGTACATCTTGATTGTGTCATGTGAGATGATTAAGTGGAAGTCTTGATCATTCTGTGTGGGGTGAGTTAGTATAAGTCTTGATGTATTGTGTGGGGTGAGTTAGTATAAGTCTTGATCGTAAGTCTATGCTATGAATGCCTATTTTATAAGTTAAGTGAAATTAAACATGTTCCCACCAGTGGCACATCTGGTATATGATGCCAGAATCAGCACTTGATGGGTGATGTGCTCACACTGGCTGCCTTTACTTCCCAGGACATTGTCTATCCCATATTTTAGGTAGGGTTGACCTAGGAATCCAGTTCCTGGTTGTTGTTGTTGTTTTTTTTTTGTTTAATAAATCCATACAGCACTGCTTCAAACCCAAGAACTTTAAGCCAGAAGGCAATGTTCAGCCATTGGGCTACTGCAATTCTCATTGGTTTATTGCACTTCTTGATAAATCACAGGATAGTGGATATAATTTTCTGTTATTTATGTTTGTTGACTGAATATCTATGTATGTGTGCGTGTTGTGAGTGTTTACAGCATAGCTGTGATATTTGCACCTTTCGGCCAACACATTTTTCTTTGGGCATTTGTTGACCAGATTTGGGCTTTCCTGCATGTCTTGTCTGTGTTTAGAACAGAATAAACCAAAAACATGGTGATAGTGTAGTTTCGGCTGATAATCTTGCATGCTACCCTAAACACAGGCATGTATGTGGCTTAGTGGTGATGAACGCATTTTCTTAATTCCAACACTCCAGTTTGATCCAGCTGCACCGTTCACAGGGTATATTTCCCTTGTGGGTTCCAGGACACCGTTTTGGGGAACAAAGAACTGACTCACTGGCCCCCTAGCAAGGATGTCCATGTCATAGCAGGCGACTAAGTAGAGTGCATCTACCTGAGAGGCAAGGAACCAACAGTCTGCACACAAATAAGCCAGATTTGTAAAATGGATGTGCACGAGTGAACGTTAAAAAGAAGAATGTTCATTTGATTTCAGCAACAATATGATGATAATGGCAGAATGTAAAATTCCCTAATAAAACCAAAAAACAGACAACAAATGCTAGGTTGGATTGTGACGTCTGGTAAAGAAAATGCAGATAACTTTTAGCTTGAAAGGGATCACACCCTGCTTATACTGTTTTATTTTAATATACTATGATAAAATATACACAAATTTTAAACTTATTCCAAAAACTGTTAACAAGATTGATTTAGAGCTAAACATAAATCAGTTGGTAAGATGCAGTTGGAACACAGAGTCAGAACTGAATAAAATAGTTAAAAATTAGGCATGTATCTATTTCCCCCAAATACTTTAAATAGACCTGGTCCACAAGAACCAACAAATGTTGAGAATGAGGTTACAATGACCATATTACCAGTAAATGACATATGCCAAGGTAGCAGTCAGTTCATTAGCAAACAATAAGGCAGCAAGTGACAGTATTAATGAAATAGACAGAAATGTGCAAGGCAGCAGATGATAACTATAAACTGAGTAAACATTTTTTTTTTACAGAATATGACCAAAGAGAAAAATCCCAAATGAATGGAAGAAATGGATAATCATTAAAATTCCAAAGAAAGATAATCTTACTGACTGCAACAATTAGAGAGGAATTACTCTAATATCAGTAATGTCCAAAACCTTTTGTAAATTAATTCTCAGTAGAATTAAATGCTTAATGGTCAAAATCCTCAGAGAGGAACAAGCAGGTTTTCGACCTGGAAGAATCTGTTTAGTTGGAATAATTACTTGAGACTTTGGAGGAATTTTAGAAAACAATCCCTTAGTTTGAACTGTAACAAGTTTAACAAGGCTTCTGATAGCTTGTGCAAAATATCTGTGTGGGGAATTCTGGAATGCTTCCTTTAGTATTATAATAAAAACAATGAACATTATTGAAGCAATGTATGAAGGCTCAGAGTATCTGATGCAAACAGACAGTGGTTAAGGAACTGGTTTGCATTTGAACATGAAGTGAAATTGATGTTTTTTATTGCCTCCATTAACTTTTGACTGGGTGATTTTTTTGTTTATGTTGTGTTCAACACCATCATTGACCAGGTGGAGACAACACAATTGGAAGAATCAGTTTTGTTTATATTGTGTTCAACACCATCATTGACCAGGTGGAGAAAACACAATTGGAAGAATCAGTTTTGTTTATGTTGTGTTCAACACCATCATTGACCAGGTGGAGACAACACAATTGGAAGAATCAGTTTTGTTGATGTTGTGTTCAACACCATCATTGACCAGGTGGAGACAACACAATTGGAAGAATCAGTTTTGTTGATGTTGTGTTCAACACCATCATTGACCAGGTGGAGACAACACAATTGGAAGAATCAGTTTTGTTGATGTTGTGTTCAACACCATCATTGACCAGGTGGAGACAACACAATTGGAAGAATCAGTTTTGTTGATGTTGTGTTCAACACCATCATTGACCAGGTGGAGACAACACAATTGGAAGAATCAGTTTTGTTGATGTTGTGTTCAACACCATCATTGACCAGGTGGAGAAGTTCAACACCATCATTGACCAGGTGGAGAAGTTCAACACCATCATTGACCAGGTGGAGAAGTTCAACACCATCATTGACCAGGTGGAGAAGTTCAACACCATCATTGACCAGGGGGAGACAACACAATTGGAAGAATCAGTTTTGTTTATGTTGTGTTCAACACCATCATTGACCAGGGGGAGACAACACAATTGGAAGAATCAGTTTTGTTTATGTTGTGTTCAACACCATCATTGACCAGGTGGAGAAAACACAATTGGAAGAATCAGTTTTGTTTATGTTGTGTTCAACACCATCATTGACCAGGTGGAGAAAACACAATTGGAAGAATCAGTTTTGTTGATGTTGTGTTCAACACCATCATTGACCAGGTGGAGACAACACAATTGGAAGAATCAGTTTTGTTGATGTTGTGTTCAACACCATCATTGACCAGGTGGAGAAAACACAATTGGAAGAATCAGTTTTGTTGATGTTGTGTTCAACACCATCATTGACCAGGTGGAGACAACACAATTGGAAGAATCAGTTTTGTTGATGTTGTGTTCAACACCATCATTGACCAGGTGGAGAAAACACAATTGGAAGAATCAGTTTTGTTGATGTTGTGTTCAACACCATCATTGACCAGGTGGAGAAAACACAATTGGAAGAATCAGTTTTTGTTGATGTTGTGTTCAACACCATCATTGACCAGGTGGAGAAAACACAATTGGAAGAATCAGTTTTGTTGATGTTGTGTTCAACACCATCATTGACCAGGTGGAGAAAAACACAATTGGAAGAATCAGTTTTGTTGATGTTGTGTTCAACACCATCATTGACCAGGTGGAGAAAACACAATTGGAAGAATCAGTTTTGTTGATGTTGTGTTCAACACCATCATTGACCAGGTGGAGAAAACACAATTGGAAGAATCAGTTTTGTTGATGTTGTGTTCAACACCATCATTGACCAGGTGGAGACAACACAATTGGAAGAATCAGTTTTGTTGATGTTGTGTTCAACACCATCATTGACCAGGTGGAGACAACACAATTGGAAGAATCAGTTTTGTTGATGTTGTGTTCAACACCATCATTGACCAGGGGGAGACAACACAATTGAAAGAATCAGTTTTGCAGATTATAGTGTTCTGCTAAGCCAGGATATGCAAAGAAAAATAAAAAATTTAGTAAAAATGGCATCAAAAATTGGTCTAGAAGTCAATTATGAAAAGACATAAATAATGAAGACATCGGTAACAGGTCAAGCAGATATAACATTGGAGAATAAATAATTAAAACTAGAGAACAATTTCGTTATTTAGGTGGTAATCTTGATAGTCAAGGAAATGCATAGGCAGAAATTATTGCATGTTCTGGCAGGGTAACAGCAGCTTTTAAAACCTGGAACAGAATATGCAACATTGAATTGTATAGTTTTAGAAGCAAGTTGGGTATTTTCAATTCTGATATTTCAGTTTTAACATATGCCAGTGAAAGTTAGAGAACCACTAAAGATATTAGTGGTTAAATGTTAAATGCATTTGAAAACAAATGCCGAGGAAAATAATGAATGTGAAATGGGATCAAGAGCGATAAAGAAATAAAAATAAAAAAATCTAGGAAATTACGAGTATCAGCAGTTTATAAGACAGAGAAGACATCCTGAGAAGAAACAAACAGAGAATCACTAAACAGGCACTGAAATGGGAAACAGAGGGATTGAGGAAACAAGGAGGCCTAAAAGAAACCGTAAGGCAAAAGTTGAAAGAAAGAGAGGTGCTAGCTTCCATCCATGATATCGAAATGACTGCGCAAAACAGAATGAAATAGAGGAATAGACTATGAGCCCTATGTGAAATATAGTAGCACAATAGGACAGTGGTGAGTGATGATGATGCATCCTTTGCAGGATGTTGCAGAGCCAACCCGTATATTTTTTGGCTATTTGTAATGTTACATTCAGTAATTTGCCACCGAGTGGTAGGCTCTGGATACCATTGTTGAAATCAATGTAAAGCGGTCTGCTACAAAATCACGCAAAGCTGGAATTTAACTTGATATTTCAGAATGATATATGCCGAAGCCACAAACACCGGAAAATAAAATAGACCTCTATAAAATGATTCTCAACTGTGCCCTGGAACAAACTGTTCCCAATTTGTAATTAGACTGTAGCTAGGAAATTCACTTTTTAAATTTTTATAGGAAAAACCAAGTAGTAACTACAGATCAAATAAGAGAATTCTGTTCCTGGAATGTGGAAAAACATACAAAATACTATTTTGATGACGCAAACATCTCAGTACTGATATAAAATGCAATCTTCTGAACAGTTAATATCTCAAAAAGGATATAAAATACTATCATTTAAACAGCAAATAACTCAAAAGCCTAGGCGGAAATAGTTTGCCATCACACATGACTACCAGATTAGGGATTAAGTCCGTGTTCTTGTCTTCCCAAATAGACATGAGATACTCAGCATCTGTATAAAATTAGATCTGTTAAACAGGAGGTATTTAATGATTTTAGTTTACAAAATCATTTGAGCAGGAGACATCACTTTATAAAATGAGATTTTTTAAGCAGGACATATCTCAGTGTTTGTAAAACAAAAACAGTAGATCTCAATGTTTATATAAAAAATGAGATCATTTGAGTAGCAGATGGTTTAGTGTTCATAGAACACGAAATCTACTGTACATGAGATATATGAATGTTTGTATAAAATAATATCATTTGAGCAGATATATACAAGCTAGATGTTGTCAAGGCCCTTGAGAGTGAGATAAGAGTGCAGAGGCATAAACAGATCATCAATGGTTTGATAAGAATGGTACAGTAGCAAATGACCAAGGGATTTCCCTGGCACTCAATACTCAGGGGATTTCACTGGCACTCAACACTGAGGGGATTTCCCTGGCACTCAACACTGAGGGGATTTCACTGGCACTCAACACTCGGGGAATTCACTGGCACTCAACACTCAGGGGATTTCCCTGGCACTCAACACTCAGGGAATTTCACTGGCACTCCACACTCAGGGACGAGGCAAGGTGGACATGCTGCTGGCCCGATCAGCAGAACTGGAACTCTGTGTTGGCTGCGGAAGATGAGGACAGAGCACTTATGAGAATATCTTGTGGCTGTGATGTTGGTTATTGACTCAGTTCTGTACAGCTCAGCAGATAATTCAATGCTTCAGTAGCAAATCTCTTATTTTATATAAAATGAAATATTTTGAACAATAGATATCTCAATGTTTAATAAATTGGTTACATTTAAACAAAACACAAGGTTAAAAAAAATATTAAGGATTTTCTCACAACATGATGCATTTTTGGCATTATCACTCTGGCTGCCTTTATTTCCTTACAAAATTCCTGTATCCTTTGTTTAGGCTGGGTTAATCTTGAAGCCCAAGTTTTTATTGTTTTTTTTTAAATACTCCCATCTTAAAGCGCATGACTACCCTGCCAATAAGCAAGAATGCTAGTGAGGTATAAAAGTGAACACTGACCCGGTGTTATCCCAGTGAGCTTGAACAACTGACCCAGTGTTATCCCAGTGAGCTTGAACAACTGACCCAGTGTTATCCCAGTGAGCTTGAACAACTGACCCGGTGTTATCCCAGTGAGCTTGAACAACTGACCCGGTGTTATCCCAGTGAGCTTGAACAACTGACCCGGTGTTATCCCAGTGAGCTTGAACAACTGACCCGGTGTTATCCCAGTGAGCTTAAACAACTGACCCTGTGTTATCCCAGTGAGCTTAAACAACTGACCCGGTGTTATCCCAGTGAGCTTAAACAACTGACCCGGTGTTATCCCAGTGAGCCGTGGTAAAAAAACCTACTTTACGATATTACAATTTTCTGCTTCTTCTTAACATTAACCGCCGTAAACTCTGGCAGAAAGTTCTGCTTGTTCATCAGTTTCTGGGCTTTGGTTTTGTTCCATAACTTGTTTCATTTGCATTTCCGTTTTACAGAGTGGCTTATTTATATGCAGACTGGTGTTTCCTTGCCTCTGAGGCAGATGCACTCTGACTTAGAAGGAAACTCCCCTAATTAATTGCCCTGTAGGACATGCTTGTTAGGAAAGCAGTGGGTCTATTACTTTCTGTTTCAACAAGAGCAGGGTTCCCACACTGGGAGGATACATTTTAAAGAGTCCACTGACTGTTTTGAAAATATACTGATTTATATTTGCCAGCTCTAGATTTTCTGTTTAATAATAAATCATAACACTGTACTTTTTTAAAGACGGTTTTGGGGTGTATTGTGCTAAAACATGCTGCCATTTCTCATTATCTTCCTTCTTGTCTGCTATTGGCACTGATTATTCCATGTAGTGTGTGGGAAGAGGGTGTGTACATAGACCTGTAAATAATAAAATGTACAAATAATATCTCAGTGTCTTTGTTATCAATAAAGAAGAGTTATAGGTCAGAGAATTTGTTGATATTTTGGGAGCTACATGTTAGCGAAGGTAAAATAGTTTAGAGGTTGCACATCAGAGAAGTGGGAGATATGTTGGGAGCTACATGTTAGCTAAGGTGAAATAGTTTAGAGGTTGCACATCAGAGAAGTCGGAGATATGTTGGGAGCTACATGTTAGCTAAGGTGAAATAGTTTAGAGGTTGCACATCAGAGAAGTGGGAGATATGTTAGTGGAGGTGAAATAGTTTAGAGGTTGCACATCAGAGAAGTGGGAGATATGTTAGTGGAGGTGAAATAGTTTAGAGGTTGCACATTAGAGAAGTGGAAGATATGTTAGGAGCTACATGTTAGTGGAGGTGAAATAGTTTAGAGGTTGCACATTAGAGAAGTGGGAGATATGTTAGGAGCTACATGTTAGCGGAGGTAAAATAGTTTAGAGGTTGCACATCAGAGAAGTGGGAGATGTTGGGAGCTACATGTTAGCAGAGGGGAAATAGTTTACAGGTTGCACATCAGAGAAGTCGGAGATATGTTAGGAGCTACATGTTAGCGGAGGTGAAATAGTTTAGAGGTTGCACATCAGAGAAGTGGGAGATATGTTGAGAGCTACATGTTAGCGGATGGGGAAATAGTTTAGAGGTTGCACATCAGAGAAATGGGAGATATGTTGGGAGCTACATGTTAGCGGAGGTGAAATAGTTTAGAGGTTGCACATCAGAGAAGTGGGAGATATGTTAGGAGCTACATGTTAGCGGAGGTGAAATAGTTTAGAGGTTGCACATCAGAGAAGTGGGAGATATGTTAGGAGCTACATGTTAGCGGAGGTGAAATAGTTTAGAGGTTGCACATCAGAGAAGTGGGAGATATGTTAGGAGCTACATGTTAGCGGAGGTGAAATAGTTTAGAGGTTGCACATCAGAGAAGTGGAAGATATGTTGGGAGCTACATGTTAGCTAAGGTGAAATAGTTTAGAGGTTGCACATCAGAGAAGTGGGAGATATGTTAGTGGAGGTGAAATAGTTTAGAGGTTGCACATCAGAGAAGTGGGAGATATGTTGGGAGCTACATGTTAGGGGAGTGAGAGATATGTGGGAAAAGGGGGGTAAACGGGTTAAAGAAACGGGAGATGTGTTGGGGAGTTAAAGGGTAATGGAGTGAGAGATATATTGGGAATTACAGGTTAAAGGAGTGGGAAGTGTGTTTGGAGAGAGGGGTCACAGGTTAAAGGAATGTGAGATGTGTTGGGAAGTTACACATGGTAGTGGAACAGAATATTTGAGAGTTACAGGCTAGAAATGTGGGAGCTGCATTCCTGGTTATATGTTAGAGTAGATAACTGGGAGACTCAGACTCTACAAAATTAGGAGATATGTTGAGAGGTTCGGGTTACTGGGAGGTTCAGATTAGAACAGTGGGAGATATGTTGGGAGATTTGGGTTAGAAAAGTGGGAGATATGTTGGGAGGTTCAGGTAAGAAAAGATTTGTTAGGAGGTTCAGAAGAGTTTAAGAACACTTGGGAGTTTCAGGTTAGAAAAGAGAGAGATATGTTGGGAGGTTCGGGTTAGAAGAGAGAGAGATATGTTGGCAGGTTCAGGTCAGAAAAGAGAGAGATATGCTGACAGGTTCAGGTTAAAGCAATGGGAATTGTGTTGAGTTTCAGGGGAGAGGGTTTTATCCCTTATTGCTTAGCCAAAATTTGTCATTTAGATGTTTTGAAAAAGGCTAACCAACTTACTAAAAACAGAGAGAGAGGGAGACAGTAAACATTTGTGGGGTCACAATATAAGAATAAAACTGGAACTGGAAAAATTAGTGGAAAAGAGACAGAATTTAATAAGAGAAACACTAGAGCACATTTCACTGCTTGGATATTTTAAACAGAGTGAAAGGAAATCTGACCTGCAAGGAAAGCATACACATCTCAGACACTGCCACCACGTACACCGGGGTGGTTGAGGGCTGGGACATGAGGTTCAGGGCTGGGACATGAGGTTCAGTGCTGGGACATGAGGTTCAGTGCTGGGACATGAGGTTCAGTGCTGGGACATGAGGTTCAGTGCTGGGACATGAGGTTCAGTGCTGGGACATGAGGTTCAGTGCTGGGACATGAGGTTCAGAATGCCCATCAATAAAATCCAGTACCCATCAAATCTGTAGCACTTAACAAATACCAGCCCACATCCTATTGCTCAGGTTTTGCCAGAAGGAATGTTGTTGAGTCATATGAGGAAAAGATTACTAATTATTTGATGCAAAGTTGACTAGATGCATCATTAAATCTTACTTAATCATCCCACTAAAAGCTGATTAATCCTGTGATTAAAAAGATGGCTGGTCATTAGATGAAATGTTGACTAAGAATATGATAAATTGGCTAGTCACATTATAAATATGTTACAATAAATAGTTGAATAATCGTCTAATGAAAAATAACTTGTCATATGATAAAAAATCTTGTCATATGATACAAAGTAATCTAGGTGTATGATGACAAGCTGAACAGTCATGATTACATTTTGACTTGTCACATTGCAAAATTTACACTTATATCGTCAAAACAAGCTGCCTAATTATATCAAGAAATGCTGAGTGCTCACACAGTAAAAACCAGATTTACAAGTTGACAAAAAGTGACCTAGTCATATCATGGAAAGTTGACTGGTCATAACAAGAAATGTTGATTAGTAAGTAGATGAAATGTTGACTGGTCAGATGACGAAAGGCTAGCTGGTGACGTTGCCCAATCATATCATGAAATACTGACCTAGATTATGAAAAAAGGCAGATCAATCAAATGTTTAAACATGAACAAATCTATTATAAAGGGTTGACTGGTCATGTCCTGAAGTGTTGACTAATCATATGAAATTTTCACTGACCATGTCATGAAATGTTGACCAATCAAATGATATAGTGACTGGTAACATCATGAAATGTTGACTGGTAATATCAATAAAATGTTGACTAGTAACAGGAAATGTTGACATGATATAATGAAATATAGACTGCATTATTATGAAATGTTGGCTGGTAATGTCATGAAATGTTGACCATTCATTTCAAATGTTGGCAGTAATGTCAAGAAATATTATATGAAATGCCAACTGGTAATATGAAATGTTGCTGGTAATATCATGCAATGTTGACTGGTAATATCATGAGCAGTTTGGTGATCATATTAGTAAAAGATTGACTAGCCATGTTAGTATATTATTTAAACAATGCACAAATAGATGCATGTGGTGTCATGCTATAACTCTGTCTGCAGTATCCAGATGTCATCATCCAAGTCCACATCTTCATTGGCTGGATCTGCTTTCCTGTACCAGACTTCTGGTTTCTGATAGTTCTCACTCCGATCAGTGTTGCTAGGCCTATATTCTGTTTCTTCCTGAGATATAGTCTCGTCTGAGCAGTAACTCTGAGCCCCAAGTCTTGCTCGTTTTGAGACCGGGTAGGAGAAGAATGTGCTACACATGTAATGATTAATCATAAACAAGTTGGAGAAGGAATTTTTTAAGGCCTGAATTTGCCGGGATGGGGTTTTCAAGTTGTTACCCAACATGGGTTCAATGACTCTTGAATTCTGCAGATGCTGTGGTGTAACCGGGTAATCTGGTGAATGGGGAAAGGCTATATGTGGCAGAGACGGAAGCTGAAAGTCAAAGTTTCCTGTAACTGTAGCATGTCGCACATGTCTTCTTGTGCGCAGAGGTGTCCCATGGAGTTTCCGATTCCAAAACTGGAATGGGAATGCCAGACTATAGGCAGCATTGTGTGGGTTGAAAGATGTTATTGTCATGTCTCTGTGATTTTTCTTGATGAAATAGATGCAGATCAAAGAGGCCACCAAGCCAAAAAGCTGAAAAAGAGACAAGACAGAAATATTACATGATGACATTTACAAGTGGGATGCTGTAATTCAGTGAGAAAATGTACAAATTTATGTGATGGTTTTTTTTTTTAATATAGATATTATGACGCCAGTGGAGAAACTGGAGTCACCTGGCTACTCCATATATTTAGGAAAGACTGGAATGAAAGAACTGTACCGATAGACTGGCAAAAAGCCATTATTGCACCAATATGGAAAAGAAAAGGCAATAAGCAAGATTATAAGACTTATTGAGGCATCTCCCTTTGAAGCCAGTAGGTAAAATGTTTGCCAAGATTCTGGAACAACAAATTAGATCTGCTGGAGAACCGATTCTGAGCCCAGCCCAGCTAAGGCAAACTAGCGAAAAGATAATAGAACAGACACCAAATGAACATCCCTTTTGCTTTTATAGATCAAGAAAAAGCTTTTGACAGAGTGAACAGAGATTTACAATGGTTTGTCCTTGGAAATTATGGTATAAATGGAATAGTGCTAGATTGTGTGAGCGCTATTTACAGAAAAAGTGAAATTGCCATCAGACCAAGAGCTGGCCTCACAGACTGGTTCCCAGTAACATCAGGATTAAGGCGTGTGTGTTCTTTCTTGTGTAAGGTGTGTTCTTTCACCTTCACTTTTTATAATATTCATGGACAATATTTATAAAATAGACATAACACCATCAGATGTCGATAAACAGGAGGACTTCAATGTGCTGCTCTTTGCTGACGATCAGTGCATATTCCACAGTGAAAGTAACCAGCTGCAGGACCACATTAACAGTTGCCTTAAACATCACTTGAAGATCAATACTGAAAAAAAAAAACTGAAGTCATGAGAATAAGTAGAGAGCAACAAACCATCGACATAAAGATCAAAGTCTGAAACAAGTGCAAGAATTTAAATACTTGGAAGCATTTTTACACACAATGGTAAAATTGAGAGATAGAAATGAGAATCAAACAAGACAACAATGTCATGTACCAACCTGCTCCAATTTTAAAACACCCTGCTGTCCCAATAGCAACAAAAAGACAAATTATAAATACAATATTTATAACGATGCCAGCAGCAAGAGCGTACAACCTGAAAATCGAAACATCAGGAGGCAGGGAAAGACCAAGAAGAAGATGGATCAAAGGAGTCACCGGCACCTTAAGAGTGCATAACATCACAGCATATCAAGCGACTGAGCGCGCCCTGGGCATTTTTCTGGGGGTACGAAAGAGGGTATAGCTGGGTCCTAAAAAATGAAAAATAATAAAGTGCAGGGCATTTTTCTGGTGGTCTGCAATGGTAGACAGTACCGGCAGCTTTTGTTCAGGCATCACTTTTGCTGTTCTGCTTAACAGACACCTTTTTATTTAGAAAAAAAAATAAAAGCCCTGATAAAGTAAATTAAATGGTAGCAAAGTGTCTAAATACTTGCTTTCCAGTCTGAAGGTCCTTCTGTTTGAATTTGCACCAGAACTGATGTTTTATAACTGACCAAGGAGCTGTAAATGTGGCTGCCATGATGCTGACCACTTCTATTGCTGCAGGTCAATGTGGCTGCCATGATGCTGACCACTTCTATTGCTGCAGGTCAATGTGGCTGCCATGATGCTGACCACTTCTATTGCTGCAGGTCAATGTGGCTGCCATGATGCTGACCACTTCTATTGCTGCAGGTCAATGTGGCTGCCATGATGCTGACCACTTCTATTGCTGCAGGTCAATGTGGCTGCCATGATGCTGACCACTTCTATTCTTCTTCTTCTTCTTCACTTCCTCTTTTACCGCTGTGGGTGTCGAGGGAGCTATAAGGTTCTGTTTCTAGCTCTTCTGGCTGCCTCGACCATAGGCACATCGTGCTGTTGTAGAGTTTCTCTGATGTTATCCTTCCATCTTGTTCTTGGTCTACCCCGTGCTCTACGTCCTTCTTCTCTTTCCATGTATGCTTTGTATGGTATGGTGTCACAAGGCATTCTCTCTAAGTGGGCAAACCATTTCACTTGCTGTCTTTGTATGTAATCCAGAATTGGTTCTGTGCCGACTTGTTCTCTTATGATCTAATTCCTGATCTTATCTCTTACGGTCACTCCTACACCCCTTCTCATACATCTCATTTCAGTGGTTACTAATGTTCTTTTATGGTTTGTTGTGAGTGACCATGTCTGGCACTGGTAGCACAGAGTTGTAATAAATATGCTTTGAATAAGATGTCTCTTTGTGCTGATTGGGATTGTCTTATGCTGTAAGAGGAGGGCTAGCTGTCCCAATACTTGGTTTGCTTTACTGCATCTAATGTTAATTTCTTTATCCAATTTCCCATACCACTTCTACTGATGCATGTAAATGTGGCTGCCATGATGCTGACCACATCTATTAAGTGCCTGAGGTCTATAAATGTTAACCTAGCCCCATTTTCCACTGGCATGAAGATGGCTCTTTACTTGTTTAACGCCCTGTTACCAAAAACATTCACTGTGTATATCAAATCACTAGATATCAAATCACTAGATATCAAATCACTAGATATCAAATCACTAGATATCAAATCACTAGATATATGTACTGAGCTACACAAATACTCACAGCAAGTAAGCACTGTATGGCTGCATGTATCACCTCAATATAATAATACTTCATCTGGCATCCTATTGTACGAGCTTCAGGTAGACTGCTTCTTTCCTGACTCACCGACACTGCATCAGTCTTGTTGGAGTTGATCACCTGACAGCCAATGCCATGGTCCAGCCACCAGCTGGCCCCGTCAGTGTCCAGAGTTAGGATGTGTCTCTCCTGGTTCTGTGTGAGACAAGAAACAATGGACTGATGTTTCTCATTTCAAGATGTTGTCAGTGAATACTGTTTGTTGGTCTTGTGGCATACACATTTTTCTTCTGCTGTCTACACTAGGATATGGACTGTTGATTGACTGAACGATTGATTGGTCTTGGTGAATTAATTCAAAGATTATCTAAGGGTTCTTAATTTATAACGTACCCCAAACACGAAATTTCTGTGGGAAATCCACAGCTGACCTGAAGTCCATTATTTCAAGGGGTGCAAGTGTGCTGTTGTGTTGTGCTGATTTTGAGTATTCATCTAGTGTCTTCTAACCCTAACCCTAAACTTGGCTGTAGATAAATCGCGAGAAACTACAACCTGGACACCCTAGAATTTATTGGGAATGTCTCCCGTGACGTTGTCGTGACGTCAGGGGTAAGTTATAAATTAAGTACCTATCTAAGTCCTCTTTTTTTTTATGTTATAAATTGTTGACATCTTTCTATCTTTCCAAACAATGTGCTGGAGGACGGAATTGATATTACAGCCCAAGGAGATAGTGAGTGCGACTAGCAAAACCCTCTTCGGTTAAGAAAAGTCTTAGATAGATGGAGTGGAGATTGTACACTGGCCTCAGATAATTGGCTCATATTAACCAGGTAATGGAAGGAATGGTAACAGAAAGAAAAATATGAAACGAAAAGGCAGGGAGATATACAAAGAGACTAACAACAAAGTAGTAACTAGTTTATACGTTCAATGAGGAAACCATTACCCATTAGGCAATGATGAGGTAGCAAGTGAGGGGACCAACAACCATTGAGCAGTCATGAAGATAAGTGAGGGGATGAGGGGACCAACAACCATTGAGCTGTCATGAGGATATTAAGTGAGGGAATGAGGGGACCAACAACCATTGAGCTGTCATGAGGATATTAAGTGAGGGGATGAGGGGACCAACAACCATTGAGCTGTCATGAGGATATTAAGTGAGGGGATGAGGGGACCAACGACCATTGAGCTGTCATGAGGATATTAAGTGAGGGGATGAGGGGACCAACGACCACTGAGCTGTCATGAGGATAATAAGTGAGGGAATGAGGGGACCAACGACCATTGAGCTGTCATGAGGATATTAAGTGAGGAAATGAGGGGACCAGCGACCATTGAGCTGTCTTAAGGATATTAAGTGAAGGAATGAGGGGACCAACGACCATTGAGCTGTAATGATGAGAATAGCAAGTGAGGGACCAACAACCAAGCAGTAATGTTGTTGTAAGTAAAGTAAAGGACCCTCTTCCACGCCTTCAGGCATATTGGGCACATAGGGTCAGACAATATTTTATAGACTAATCGACACTTGGTGGGTAATGTGGTCAGCATCACGCCGGCCATCTTTACTTTCCAGGACAGCACCTGATACCAATTCAAGGCTGGGTCGACCTGGGAGGGAAGGTCATTTCTGAAAAAAAGCCCAGCTTAGTCAGGACACCCATGTGCACGTAAAAAAAATCCCTTCACAATTGGAAATCGAAAAAGAATAGCCTAACGGCGCTGCCCAGGCAAAATCTGGCGTTTAAAATCTACCCAAAGTATTTCAGGATCCTAGCCGGTGCAACAAAGCCTGTGCACTGTGCTGAGCATCTTCGAACTCAGACTTGAGATAGAAGAAGAGCGGAGCAATTATGGGTAAACACCCGTGTAATGTTGATCCATTGTTAAAAACCCTCAAAACCATTCATGTGATTTTGCAAACATTCTTTATTATTTGTTTTATATAAATTTCAAAACGATAACATATTTCCGTGACCAAAATTTATATGTTAAAGTTTTCTGAGATTAGCTGGTGTAATTTAAAACAGTGGGAGCCTCAGGGCTTTATATAGCTTAGGATTTCATTAAGTCTAAATTTAGCCCTGGTTATATGACAAGACATTACATTAGTTAATAGTTTCAGTGAAGTGAATTTCCTGTCCCATGGGTACCATCTTCCGTCACTTGGTGCCCGTAAATATGCAACTCAACACATTGAAGGGAACTGTCTCCGAAAGGTCGCCAAGATCACGAGAAAGGAAGGGTCACATATACTAGCGTTTGAGAGACGGTTGGATCAACACCATGCCTGACTTGCATTGAGAGAATGAAAAGGTTTGCCCGCCTAGTAAGAATGCAGCCTGACTGAACTTTGAAACCTTCTACAATATAATTTTTCTGCTTAACGCAGGAAATTAACCTACATTTAGCGCAGATCAAGAAATAGAACGAAAGAGGGTATAGCTGGGTCCTAAAAAATGAAAAATAATAAAGACCAAAGCCATCATGAGAAGACAAAGACAAATACAGAAGATCCGACATTGAGCTACAATCTGGTAACAGCGTGAGGACAAAAGTTACCACAGCTAGGTACCCTAGGACAGCTAGTGGACAGCAACTTACTCGGTTCAGAGTTCCAACCTCCAAATACACACACATGACGAAGGTATTCCATGCAAGCCATAGCAAGTTCCAAGTAGCATACTGAAAATACAGAACACTACATGTAAGCAAATCCTACATTAATAAAGGTTAAATAAATCAAAGCAATGCATAACAAAACACAGGGCATTACATCAATAAGTGTTGGATACATCAGCTGAATACAACAATTTTTTTAGAGCGATCTGTTTAGTGGATGCAGTGATAGTTCACATGGAGAAACTAGGCTTTGAATTAAACTGTAAGAAAATTGAAATTATCCTCATCACCAAAAAGAAAAAAAATCGGCATGCAAACGACAAAACTTCAGTAAGTTCATAAATACAGTTATTTAGGAGTAATCATAAAATCTGATGCAAAATGTTCTGCAGAAATTAGAAGAAAAAGGCAAAAGTGCCCTTTAGTAAGATGCAAAAGATGCTGACTGACAAGAAGATATCAATTGCAGTGAGGAAAAAAGTGTCCAAGTACTACGTAGATTAGAACCTGTTTTGTTATATGTATGCGAAACATGGACAATAAACAGACAAGCTGAAAAGCATCTACTCGCAGCAAAGATGTGGTCTCTGAGAGAAGATTGCAAATGAATATCATGGAAGATAGGAAAACAAAATAGGCAGTCCTCATCGAGACAGGTGAAAGTCGTAAATTTATTAGAACAATATCACATAGTCAGTATTATTTTTTTTCTCCGTGTTATTGGAAGAAATCAATACGAGAATTTAGAAACAACTGGCAAGACTGATGGAAAGAGAGCAAGAAGAAGCCAAAGAGATAAATACCTTGATTGCCTGGCCAAATGGATGGGGTGAGATAAAAACATTGAACTGATCCTGGATTCTGGTGCTCATGTGCGATGTCAGCCTACGCTGGCCGTTAATAAATGATATGTGTTAGATAATTGCACAGACGCAAGCATGTCGCACAAAGGCTTCAGTTTGGAAACCGATCTGGGGCAGAATTTTAAAATTGACCTTGACCCTGAAGTCCACCCAATCTATATTAGGTAACGGGAAATGTCCTGAGTAGTAAAGGTGATCGGTGTGTATTTGATCACATCGCACTCTCTCTCTCTCTCTCTCTATATATATATATATATATATATATATATATATATATATATATATATATATATATATATATGTGTGTGTGTGTGTGTGTGTATTTATCTCTACCCCTCCCCAACCCATCGAATGCTGATTTAACATATGGATCTAGCACTGTGGTACTCAACCTTCCTAGGCGGCGACCCGTTAATACAGTTCCTCGTGCTGTGGTGGCCCCCAACCAGAAAATTATTTTTGTTGCCACTTCGTAACTTCAGTGAATATGTGTTTTCTGATGGTCTTAAGCGTCTCACGTGAAAGGTCTTTCGACCACCCCCCCCCCCCCCCCCCCCACACACACACACACACACACCCCCCCCTCCCTAAAGGGTCGTGAATCACAGGTTTAGAACCGCTGTTCTAGCACCATAGGCCCGATGTGTCCATGATAGGAAAAGGGTCAGTGACCTTCTTGTTCACTTCATCGATAATGGTTTGGTGAATTACAGAAACACCAACTTGGTGGAATACTACTTCTTCTTCGTTCACCGGCTGTGAATTCCGGCGGAAGGTCCCGGTTAATCGTTCGCTTGGACTTTTGGCTTTTACCTGGACCTGAGTTTTGCGTGTACAACCGTTTCGTTCTTCCCTGCCTCATGGGCAGCTGTACTCCGACTTCGAAGGAAGACGTCAGGCCTATTTCTAGGATGACCGTGGCCATTGAGTGGAATACTGATACATGATAAGGCAGACGTGGTTAGTGCCTTGTGGGAGAGCGTGTACAGTTCGGAGGAGCAGATGGATCGCCACAGTCTGATGAGATTGATGCAGCGGGGTGTGCTCGAGGCTCAGAGGAAAGACAAGACGGACGTTTAATCAGAATGCTACTGGCACCATTATCATCGGAACTCTTTGCTGGCTGCTGAAGATGGGGACGGAGCGCTTATGGGAATGCCCCGAGTGCTGTGATGTCGATTCTTGAATCAAATCAAATCAATCAGAAACACGTAGCACATGGAGCGCAACACACAGCACACCTCACTGTAACAGACCCACTGCCACTCCAAACAGCATGACGTAAAAGAAGTCGTAAGAGTTCACTGATTGAGAGCTTCCTTCGTTTTCGGATTTCATCTGCCCGAGCGGCAAAGGGACGGCCAGTAGGACATAAATAAACCAGTAAAACTGATCTACAAACAAAACTCAGGTCCTGGCACAGAGCCAAAGTCCAAATGGGCGAATAACCAGGACTTTTCGCTTAAAGGTGTGAGCAAAGAAGAATAGGAATTTCAATTACACAGTGTCGTTCTTTCTTTTATCTCTTAATGCTACCCCCCCCCCCCCCCCCCCACCCCCCACTTGCTCTCCTGCCTTTACTGTCCCTCGTCTGTATGTGTGTGTGCACGAAATATTCTGATATATAAATATATTCATATAAACCAACTGTGCAGGTTAGGATGCTTCACCCCTTCCCCCGAGCATGAAAAAAAAACAACTGCCCCCCCCCCCCCCCCCCTTTTTAACCAAGTATTCGAATCCGTGTATCCCATATGAGAGCATATGCGTTTACCTGCTCGGTCAACCGCTCCTTCTGTACTATTTATTGTGCTAATGAATCAATCAATAATTATCCTCACTGCACTCGGGACATCCCTACACGTGCTCCGTCACCTTCTTCAGTAACCAACGAAGAGTGAACATGCTAACAGTATCGCTTGCAGCCCGATTAAAAGTCCTCTGCTCGTTCCCCTTTACTGTTGATTATCTTTCAGAATCTCTACAACGCCCCCTGTTAAATTAGTATTTCAGTGTGTGTATTCCCTACTGTGCAGAACTGGTTAAACTAAAAAATTAGGATACAAAGAACATCGCAACAAATAAAATTATCTTTGCAATGACCAAAGAACGTATAATAAGTTCAGTATTTACCTTTGGTAGTTCATATATAAAGAGAAAGGAGTTAATTACATCTTTACCGTGATTATTAGGAAACTGTTCAATCTGCAGACCCCACAGATGGCCATAACAGCGACAACAATATGGAGAAAGTTGCCTATAACTGGTGCCCAGAGATGTCCAAAGAAGTCAAATACTTGCTTTTCCAACGTGCTCGCCTGTAAACAGATGAATGAACTACTGGCGTTTCGTCTCTATAAGCAGTGTAAGAAATCCTTACAGGCAGAAATCAAAATATATTTTTAGATTACTGTGTAAGAGCGCAGTATTGTATGTGACTGACTGACTTTCTACCCCACCAGGACATCACACAAGCGATAAACACCCGATGACACAAAGTACCACCATGTGGATGAGGATCGCCGTGGAGAGGTCCCAGAAACCGCGTTCAGACAATTGATCATATTTATGGCCTGCCTATATTGGCAAAAGCCTTCAAGTAACAAAAATGGTCCTAAAAAGTTTTGTTAGTAACCAACAATGAGTTCCCACACTGATGGTGCCAGTTAAGTCTCACACTAGCTTCTAAATGTATCATCAAGATTCTTCGAAACAGACCACGAGAGCCATTGATAGTGCACGAAGAACAGACTGACACGTTGAGGCAATGTTTGCAGAGAACGAACAGACTGACACATTGAGGCTATGATTGCAGAAGACGAACAGATTGACACATTGGGTTATGTTTGCAGAGAACGAACAGACTGACACATTAAGGCAATGTTTGCAGAGGACGAACAGACTGACACATTGAGGCTATGTTTGCAGAGAACGAACAGACTGACACATTGAGGCTATGTTTGCAGAGAATTGCAGAGAACGAACAGACTGACACATTGAGGCTATGTTTGCAGAGAACGAACAGACTGACACATTGGGGCTATGTTTGCAGAGGACGAACAGACTGACACATTGAGGCTATGTTTGCAGAGAACGAACAGACTGACACATCGAGGCTATGTTTGCAGAGGACGAACAGACTGACACATTGAGGCTATGTTTGCAGAGAGCGAACAGACTGACACATTGAGGCTATGTTTGCAGAGAACGAACAGACTGACACATTTTTGCAGAGAACGAACAGACTGACACATTGAGGCTATATTTGCAGAGAACGAACAGACTGAAACATTTTTGCAGAGAACGAACAGACTGACACATTGAGGCAATGTTTGCAGAGGACGAACAGACTGACACATTGAGGCTATGTTTGCAGAGAACGAACATACTGACACATTGAGGCTATGTTTGCAGAGAACGAACAGACTGACATATTGAGGCAATGTTTGCAGAGGACGAACAGACTGACACATTGAGGCTATGTTTGCAGAGAACGAACAGACTGACACATTGAGGCTACGTTTGCAGAGAGCGAACAGACTGACACATTGAGGCTATGTTTGCAGAGAATGAACAGACTGACACATTGAGGCTATGTTTGCAGAGGACGAACAAACTGACACATTGAGGCTATGTTTGCAGAGAACGAACATACTGACACATTGAGGCTATGTTTGCAGAGAATGAACAGAGAAACAGAAATAGTTTATATTGCCACGACTTTTTTTTATCTCGGTTTTTTTTTTTTTAATGTAAGTATTCAGAAGCCATGAGTACTCTTTAACTCGGTACGGTGATCCTCATCCAAATGGTGGCACATTGTGTCATCGGGTGTTTATCGCTTGTGTGATGTCCTGGTGGGGTAGAAAGTCAGCCAGTCTTTATTTAGAACTCTGACTGTTGGAGGCAATGGCAAACTACTAAACATAAAATTGTCTAGTAAAACCAAACAGCTAACAAATGGTGGGAACTGGGGGTGAATACTTGAAACGGTGACCCTAGTGGGCGAAATCAACTGTTCGTTTACAGAGAATTGGGTCCGCTAGGGTTTCAAGTATTGACATTCACACAGAGGCTACAGAGGGACTGTGGGTGAATACACGCGAAGCGTAAATTGAGGTATCAAAGTGGAACAAGCCATGACCTTGTGTCCTTTTTAGTGGTGGTTAATACAAAGATAGCACGTCTTAGGACAGTACCGGAAGTTTGCAATGCTAAGTTTAAAATGTAAATATGTACGAGTGAGTGATGTTCAACCTCACCAGGAGAGTGCAGGGAGCGATAAACACCCGGTGACACAAGCTGCCACTATTAGGATGACAGTTCCCCCCGGCACAAGTTACAGAAACCCAATTCAACTGTTAGGTTATAATATGGGCTTCCGACAGCAGCTGGATAGGGGTTTGAAAAAAAAAAGTTTGCAATGCTAAGTATAAAATGTAAATATGTACGAGTGAGTGATGTTCAACCTCACCAGGAGAGTGCAGGGAGCGATAAACACCCGGTGACACAAGCTGCCACTATTAGGATGACAGTTCCCCCCGGCACAAGTTACAGAAACCCAATTCAACTGTTAGGTTATAATATGGGCTTCCGACAGCAGCTGGATAGGGGTTTGAAAAAAAATATGCCCCCCCCCCTTCCCACTTACCCACCGTTAGTGGGTTACTGAAAGAATGTAGCTCTCGCCACGGCTTGCTTGAAAGTCTTTCAATTCTCCAGCCCTATGTGCTTTCAAAGCAAATGCATTTTCAATATGTGTACCTGCATTTGCTGAGTGGGTTACTGAAAGAATGTAGCTCTCGCCACGGCTTGCTTGAAAGTCTAACCAATTCTCCAGCCCTATGTGCTTTCAAAGCAAATGCATTTTCAATATGTGTACCTGCATTTGCTGAGGTCGGTCTCTACCTTGTCTTCTAGAAACTGCCCTCCATCATCAAACCCCACCCCGGCTACCGTAACGTTTAACATGGGCAAAATACCTCAACTTTCGGGCCAGGGTGCTGTTTATGAGCTAGTTCTCATCGATGTTCAGATCATGTATGATATCGATATTCTTCTTCCTCATCTCAGTTGATTAAATTATAAGAGTTTTTTTTTTTTTTTTTTTTTTTTTTTTTAAGATTTCAATAAAAAGCTCCTTTTTTTCTTTTTTTTTTCTTTAGCGATTGAGTAAGTGTCTAAGACTCACAGACACAGGTAGCGTGACTGACACTCATAGATGCAAAGAGAGAGAGAGAGAGAGAGAGAGAGAGAGAGAGAGAGAGAGAGAGAGAGAGAAGACATAAGGACACATTCGAAAAATAAACATTGAAAGCTATGGTATTAGTAATAACAACAGTTGGCAATTTCTAACAAACTGGCTAGCTATCTTAATAACTGATTACGTACCAATTGTAGAATCGTCAATATCAGCAAAGCTGTGGGCCAGCATGTTGTATGTTTAGTGGTATCCATGTTGAACTTGTGGATGTAATCCCACGCTGAAGCTACAGTTTAGTTGTTCTCGGGTGTAGCTCACTAACACAGCTGACTGACCGACTGGCCCAGCAACGTGGGGGAGGGAAGTGTCCAAGTAAACACACCTCACTGAAGACACGTGACTGTGAACGTCTTGTTTGTAAACACAGCACATCTGCGTTCACCTTTAAAAGAGCGACTGTTGGCATATTGTGTGGTTTACAGCTAGGCTGTGACATCTTCTCATTTTGGCTGAACGCAACCGATTTCAGCAATAATTTAAATTGTCGCCTTCAATGATAAGAATATAAGCAGCAGCGTATCTTTTCTTGCTCTCCTAAATTGTTTTCCAACATGAAAACTGTCAAGTACATAGCAGCCGTCCCCTTGTGGGATGCAATGTTTAGTTATTTGAAGCCCCAGCCTGTCTTTTGCTGGGGCCTTGATTCCAACTCCAATTCCTTTTATTTTTTTTAATCAAAAACTCAGTTACGTTCATCCTGCTGCTAGCTAAGCGAAGCTACCAACAGTCTCCGGCTATATTTATTTTTTTCGCCACTTACGTGGCTAAAGTTCTAGTATTTGCGCTGTCTCTGAGCTTAATGCTTCTTTCCTACATGGCAGACCGCCGTCATATAGAAAGGCCATAAATATGGCCTGACGGCTGAAAGAGATTTCTGGGACCTCTCCACGGGTAATCCTCATCCGCATGGTGGCACTTTGTGTCACCGGGCGTTTATCGTTTCTGTGATGTTCTGGTAGGGTACAACGAGAGAGAGAGAGAGAGAGAGAGAGAGAGAGAGAGAGAGAGAGAGAGAGAGAGAGAGAGAGAGAGAGAGAGAGAGAGAGATGAAAACTTTTAAAAATGTGTCACTGGTCACCAAACCCCGCATTGGCAGGCCAGAAAAAACGAGTCGTACTAAGTCGTTCAAAGCTACAAGTCGCAAGTAAAGACAACAGTCGCTGGGCAAAACCCCAAGGGAAGATGCAAGCGTTAATTACGCGAGTTAAGTCTAAGTGACGCGCCTCGAGTCCTGATATTTGCTAGTTATTGATATTTTTTCGAAGTCGGAGTGATTCTTCCCAAGAGGCGAGGAACCGACTGTCTGCATACAAATAAGCCAGATCTGTAAAATGACCGTGCACGCAAAACTTAGGTTTTGAAACAAGGCTAAGTTAGAAGTTGATTAACTGCCGGAACTTTCCGCAGTAGTTTACAGCCGTCGAACGCGAGGAAGAAGAAGACTACTGCTCATCTCATTGTCTCTGTTGTCTTCTTGTTCACTCTCTCCACAATTACACTCTGCCTGTCTGCACGTTTCTTCCTGGGCATCATGAAACACAAGTTATACGAGAGAAATGTGAGCTGTCATTGTCTGGTCTAGTGAACCGAAGCCCGCTTCCACAATTTCGGATCTGAAAGGCGAACTTTAAAATGGCAGCCATAGAAGATTTAAAAAAAAAAGATAATTGCTGCTTTAAGCGGTTGTCATATACTGCTCGTGTCACGTGCCTAGTTAAGGATTTCCCCTACTGAACCAACAGCACTCTGAAATAGTTATAAATGTTGGAATGTCGGCTCGTAATGGTCTAGGCGGAATCCCGCAGTCACAATACACATCCAACCTATTTCAGGGGTGAGGCGACACAAGTTATGGCACTACAGAATATATACTCCTAGGCGCAACTTGGGCGTACTTCCTCACTACTACAAAGAAACAGCCCCCAGACTAGATAGTCTATTATCATATTCATGCTGACACAGAATAAAATACACTATAATAATACACACACTCCAGACAGCTAAGAACAGTGAAGGATGGACTGACTGACTGACTTTCTACCCCACCAGGACATCACACAAGCGATAAACACCCGATGACACAAAGTGCCACCATGCGGATGAGGATCGCCGTGGAGAGGTCCCAGAAACCGCGTTCAGACATTTGGCCATATGTATGGCCTGCCTATATTGCGGCCCCTGGCAAAAGCCAGAGTAGGGCTTCAAATGACAAAAAATTTCGTCCTTAAAAGGACGAAACTGGATATATATTAAGAAGGATGGACACTAAATCCTGACCGAAAAATCCTAAAGACTTGTAATAAGTTCAGCATAGACATACATGAATCAGGCAAAAAGAACTCAACAGAATCAATGACATTAAGAAACCACAGACACACTAGATATGACTGGCACTATATATTTCCTAAGGAGCCGCCATTATCTTCCTTTCTTGGTGAGGGATATAGAAGCTAGGACTGTGGCATTGCATCTGAATTGACCTCCAAAATAGTGTGCTCAGCTTCCTCCGGGTCTGCTCTGCTTGCTCCACCTCACTGGGCTGGCTGGAACTCCGTCACTGCTGGTAGACTCTCGGACAATGCACAATGTCCATGGCTTGTGATAGCTGGCTAATTGAGTCAATAGGTTATAACCGTTCTAGGATGTATGGTAATGGGACAATAATAATGTCACCAGGGATAGTAGGCTCTTTGGCTTCTCTGAGTGGCTCCCTTGGTGTGGATCGCTCCAACTGGAGACACTGGACACTACATGGGCGTCTGGACAAAGGTGCCAGCCGAACTCATTGTGTTTCTTCTGGCTGCTGGTGGCAAATAAGAGTTGGTGGCTTTATGGACTGTTGATTAACTGCATGGCCTCCAAGGAGATCTCATCCTGTGAGGAAGTGGAACACGAGAATTAGCAGTCATCTCAAAACATATGTCCAGTTCTCACTTAACTCTCTATCCCCACATATAAAGCTCAGAGGACAGCTCTCGGGATAATGAGACTGTACTAGTCTCTATTTAAACAGTGTCAGTCAGTCAGTAGATAAATCATGAGCAATAACACCAAGAATCTCCATCTTCGAACTGTAAGTTTGAAAATGGAGACATACCAAGAGATTCAGAACATGTCATTCATATTATATCATAAAGAAGTGTAAATATATAAGAAGGACTATATACCCACACAGGCGAGCTCACTTTTGAATTTGACCTCGCTTCAAGGGGACGACATGATCAAGAAAAGTTTAAGATGAAGGGAAGGTTGAGACTGTTACGCGACAGCGGTAACAAGTCACGGGCCTCTCACTTCAGGCCATCCAGTAACTAGAGCGGTGCAAACCTCTGTCACCTCATTCAAGATGAAAACGTGACGAGAGCGGAGCAAGCCCCGGCCACCTCACTCCAAGCCGACCCGTAACTAGAGCAGTGCAAACCCCTATCACCTCAAGCCAGGCCAACCCGGGACGAGAGAGGAGCAAGCCCCGGACATCTCATGCTAGGTCGACCCGTGACGAGAGCGGAGCAAACCCCGGCCACCTCATTCTAGGCCTACTCGTAACTGGAGTGGAGCAAGCCACAGACATCTCATCACAGATCAACTCGTGCCGAGATTAAAACTAGCCACAGATATCTCATGCCAGGTTAGCTAGTGCCGAGATTGACACAAGTCACGGACTCTCATTCCAGGCCGACCCGTGACTAGAGCGAAGAATGCCCCGGCCACCTAATGCCAGTAAACCCGTGACGAAAGCTGTGCAAAGCCCAGCCACCACTTGCCAGGTCGACCCGTAACGAAAGCGGAGCAAGCCCCGGACACCTTAAGCGAAGATGACCCGTGACAAGAGCGGTGCAAGCCCCGGACACCATATCTTAAGCCAACTTGTGCCGAGAACTAAACCAGTCACGGACCCCTCACTCCAGGCCGACCCGTAACTAGAGCAGTGCAAACCCCTGTCACCTCATGCCAGGCCGAACCGTGACGACAGCAGAGCAAGCCCCGACCACCTTGTGTAAGGTCGACCCGTGACGAGAGCGGTGCAAGCCCCGGACACCATATTGTAGGCCAACTCGTGCGGAGAACGAAACTAGTCATGGACCCTTTACCCAAGGCCGACCCGTAACTAGAGCAGTGCAACCCCCTGTCACCTCATGCCAGGCCGACCCGTGACGAGATCGCTGCAAGCCCCGGACACCATTTTCCATGCCAACTCGTGCCGAGAACGAAACAAGTTACGGACCTCTCACTCCAGGCTCACACATAACTAGAGCAGTGCAAACCCCTGTCACCTCATGCCAGTCCGACCCGTGACGTGAGCAGTGCAAGCCGCGCACACCTCATCACACCACGGTTCGTGACTAGAGTGGTGCAAGCCCCGAACACCATACCCCAGGCCACCTCTTGCCGAAAAAAGAAACAAGTCCCGGACCCCTCACTCCAGGCCGACCCTATAACTAGAGCAGTGCAAATCCCTGTCACCTTATACCATGCCGACCTGTGACGAGAGCATGCCCCGGAGACCATTTTCCAGGCCAACTCGTGCCGAGAACGAAACAAGTTACGGACCCCCACTCCAGGCCGACACATAACTAGAGCAGTGCAAACTCTGTCACCTCATGCCAGGCGAACTCTTGCCGAGAACAAAACAAGTCACGGACCCCTCACTCCAGGCCGACCCGTAACTGGAGCAGTGCAAACCCCTTTCACCTCATGTCAGACCGACCCGTGACGAGACCGGTGCAAGCTTCGGACACCATATCCCAGGCCACCTCTTGCCGAGAACGAAACAAGTCCCGGACCCCTCACTCTATGCCGACCCGTAACTAGAGCAGTGCAAGCCCCAGGCACATCATCACACACCGGTTCGTGACTAGAGTGGTTGAACCCCCAGACACCATATCCCAGGCCACCTCCTGCCGAGAACGAAAGAAGTCACGGATCCCTCACTCATGACCGACCCGTGACTAGAGTGGAGCAAGCCATGGACATCTCATCCTAGATAAACTCGTGCCGAGATTGAAACAAGCCCCTAAAATTCGCTATATCCATAGTCTTTTTAGTACGAAATTTTTTGTTATATTAAGCCGCAATGTAGGCAGCCCATAAATATGGCCAATTGTCTGAACGCGGTTTCTGGGACCTCTCCACCTCGATCCTCATCCACATGGTGGCACTTTGTGTCATCGGGTGTTTATCGCTTGTGTGATGTCCTAGTGGGGTAGAAAGTCAGTCAGTCAGTCAAACAAGCCACAGGCATCTGACGCCAGGTTACCTCGTGCCGAGTTTGAAAGAAGACCTGGACACCTCATCCCAGTGCGACTCGTGACTAGAGCTGAGAAAGACACGGCCACCTTTCAACAGGCCGACCCGTGACGAGGTCGGAACAAGCCCCGGACACATTATCCCAGGCCGACTCGTGACCAGAGTGAAGCAAACGTCAGACACCTGTTCCCTGATCAACTCGTGCCCAGAACGAAACAAGTCACGGACGCCTCACTCCAGGCCTACCCGTAACAAGCGCAGTGCAAACCCCTGTTACCTCGTGCCAGTTCGACCCGTGACGGGAGCTCAGCAAGCCCCGGCCACCTCATGCCAGCCTGAACAGTGACGAGAGCGGAGCAAGCCCCGGA
>CAJHNH020003700.1:0-15000 GCA_905116865.2 Candidula unifasciata
TGCTGTAAAAACTGCGGAAAGTTGTTTATCCACTTCTGGACTCTATTACTTTTCCATAAACAGAGTATTGCGTGTACATTCGTTTCACAGGTCTGACTCATTTGCATGTTGATCGTTGGTTTCCTTGCCTTTCAGGCATATGCACTCCGACTTCAAAGGAAGCTCCCAATTTATCGACTAATACGACAAGCTTTTGGACAGGCAGTGGATCTAATCTCGTTATCCCTACAATGGGGCACCGAAAGCCACAAGGGGAGTTCTTACATTCCAGAAACCAATTCTTATTTTGGCTTTGACGTCCGATAGACTTGTTTTCTCATTATGGGCTTCCTTTCGGCTTTCACCAATGTTGTTCATGCTGACAGAGGTACTCTGTCCCAAGACCGCAGGATGTTCGGAGCACTTATTTCCTCTTGAAGTTTCTGTAACACTGTAGTATTTTACAGGGAAGAGCTGTCAACACTGCGACCAACCTCCGAGCCAGGAGGACCGGGAGGCCATCTTTAGTCTGGCCCCTAACCAACGCCTTGTCAGGCTTGGCTGACCCTGCCAGGAGCATACGTTCTAACCGGCATCGCTCAGTAGATCACTGAGGCTCTCAAATTCACCCAACACCACCACCATCACGACTTGATTCTACACAAATCAGATCTAATTCACATTAAACTGTTCACAAATTAGTTCTATTCTTTAAGCCTGTGATTCCCAAACTGTGCGCTGTGGTGCCTCGGGAAACCGCGACCTCTTCACATGGGAAATACTCTAAAAGCTTCAAAATTAATTTAACCAAGACACGAATAGTTATACTTTTATTTAGGTTAGGGCGCCGTGAATGAATTTAAATTGAAAAAAAAGTCGCCGCAATCAAGACAAGTTTGGGAAACACTGTTTTAAGCTACACAAGTTTTTTTTTTTTTTTTTTAAATCATTTCTGAATTTATTAATTTTTTTTTTTTTTTCTAGTCGGACAAGGGCAACGGCTCCCGTAGATTACTGGCATCATGGAGTCTGTTTGGCGCGCTCTTACTCACAGTATGGACATTACAGTAACATCAGTGGCCAATAAAATCAAATAAAGACATTTGATCATAATCTTTGTGTATTTTGATATTTTTATTGTTGGTTTTGTTAGAATTGCTGTCGTTATTGTTGTTGCTGTTGTTGTTGTTGTTGTTGTTATGTGGGCGTGGGAGGGGGTAGTATCAGATGGTAAGCGTTTTTATTTAGTATACTTTCATTAACAATAACACCAGTTGATATGAATATGAAAAGTTTTCCTCATCAATCAACAGGTCCCTGAGAATTTCACTCTCTTCACCGTACGCCTGAGAGTTTATCTTTCTCTAGACAATTCTCTAGTCTTCGATGCTTTTATACCAAATGCTCACTAAATACAATACATGGTTATCTGTGAGCTCTGCTGTGCTGTCCGCTATGCTACGTAGTCATAGTTATGTTGCATTTGCTACTGTGTGGATGAAGACTTTTCTCGAAACCTTCTGCTGTTTATGTATGGGTCTCTTCCTTTCACTCTGCTAGGCTCTCTGGTGACAGTTTGGGTTGTATCGGTAAATACAATTTCCTGTGAGTTAAATTATGAATTAAGTTATGAGTTAAGTTAGGAGTTAAGTTATAAGTTAAGTTATGAGTTAAGAACCGACATTATAGCACTCTAGATAGTCCGATAATTAGGCATTTACCAACATACAGATAAAGTGGGGGGGGGGGGGGGAGGGATGTGTAAAAAAGTGAAAAAAAAAGTAAAGGACCCTTTTCCACGCCATCAGGCGTATAGGGCACATAGGGCTAGACCTATATTTTTTATAGACCAATCGACACAAAATGGGTGATGTGGTCAGCACCACGCCGGCCGCCTTTACTTTCCCGGGACTGCACCCGGTATCCACTCAAAGCTAGGTCGACCTGGGAGCCAAGGTCATTTTAAAAAAAAAAAGTCCGGCTCCGCCAGGGAGCGAACCCACGACCTTCCGATCCGCTAAGATCGTCTAGGCCGCTCGGCAACATCGACTCCCGGCGAGGGGTGTGACTAGAAGATAAAACCTTTACAAATCTCTACTTGTTCTTCTTTTTTAGAATTCCGAGCCCTTGAGGTTCATTGCTGCAGATATCACTTGACTCCATTCAGCTAACTGGTTGGTCTTCTCTTTCCAGTTGGTGACATTATCTTTCCATCGTCTTCTTGGTCAGCTTCGTGGTCTACGACCATTCATCTCCCTTGTGTATACAATTGTTTACCTCTCTGTCATTTGACATTCTCTCAATGTGCCCCAAACATTTCACTCTATTGGCTCTCATGATGCCAGTGATTAATGGAGATTTGAACAGATTATAAATTTTCCCACTGTCTGCATCTTTGATAAGTTCAAAGATATGTCTTATATATCTCGGCTCCCACATATGTCACGATGGCAGCTGTACCAAAGAGAACAAGACAAGACTTAATATGGCAACAGCCTCGATGTCCTAGCTGAATACGATGTGGAAGAGCAAAATCAGCATCGCAGTTACAGTCAATATTTACAAATCACTTGTAGTATCTATTTTTCTTGTACGGATGTGAAAGTTGGACTCTCACTGTGGAAATGAAGGATTCAGGCTTTTAAATTTAAATGCTATTGAAGTATTTTACGAAATAATTATTCAGAACACAAAACTAATAAATTGTCAGAGATAAAATATACAAATTTGCAGGACATCAGGAGCCTCTTTTGGCAGTGGTAAAACGTCGCAAGCTAGCTCGTGGTGAGACATGAATCGATTGCAAAGACTGTACTTCAAGGAACCTAGGGGGTGGGGAGAAAGGAGAGGGGTTGTCGAAGAAAAGGAGGGCAAAGTTACAACATTAAGAAATGGACAGGGCTAGGTTTTCATGCCCTTATTTATCAAGCGGAAGACAGAGAAAGATGGCGGTTTTTGTGTGTGTCTGCTAGTGCTTCCATCGATACACCTCCACGACCCTAATGGGTCAACGGTTTATGTTATGAGCGCCCTGTCCCCATTTTCAGCAGCGCACTCTGAGTTCCAATTCCGATGCTACCAGTAAAAGCCTGATTGTATGTTCGGCTCGCTCTTCTCATGTGTTGATGTCGCTATCCTGATGGTCTCTCCTCTCTATAACATTTTCTCCCAGGCTGTGATGACCTACCTGTGCTTTAGCACTGTTGCCTCGCTCCCAAAGGTCGCCCTTACTATAGTTAGCTTGTCATGCGTCAGTTTTCTTACCGACGGTCAACCTGTGGATCATGTTGATGTCATTAATGCCCTCCGAGAAATGGAAAGGGTGGAGGACTTTGGGTGACAATGAATCTACATCTTTCGACAGACTGATAGACTTAGAATTTAAGATCGGCATAGCAAAATACGAGATGCTCACCAGGAACATCAGAAAATTTGTTATTTAACATAGAACTAGTACTATTATCCACCGGACCCTGGGGCTCATACTGATAAGAGGATTTGAGCACCTATGGACATATCCGTAGTGCAGTGATGATAATTTAACTAGCATCAGTTTTCCACAAAATGGTGCAGAACCAGCAATCTATTAGGTTTTCATTTACCTACCAGAGGTAAGACAACCTCTCTGTCTTACTGTCTGTCTCTTGGTCTGTCTCCTAGACGGCCAGATGAAGCTAACACATCTAAGAGAATAGCTGCAATCAAAGAACAGTTAGGTCATTATAAAGAAGGAAATCAAAAGTAAATCTACCTTCTCCAAAGATATACAAATAATTCCAGAGTTTGAGGGACTAAACTTGAAAACTTGTAACGATTGGGACAATAATGACCGGTAAAGAAAGGGGAGGGGAAAGCGAGGGAGAGAAAGAGAGAGAGAGAGAGAGAGAGAGAGAGAGAGAGAGAGAGAGAGAGAGAGAGAGCATCGAAACTTGTGACGGCTCATGAACTGGCGCGATGGAACTGCTGCTTCTTGTCTTGGACGTGTCGGCATACACTCGGGAAGTTTTAGTTCCTCAGTGAGTACACAGCAGACATCACTGAGCTAAATACAAAAGAATAATCTCTGTGTGGTTTAGGAAAATTACCTCTCATTGGTTTAACTACTACGGTATCTGCGAAACAAGAAGTGGGATCCGTTTCGAGTCTGGTGATCGTGTGAGATAACGTAACATAACCCTTGACCCATCAGGGTCGTAGAGGTGTATGATGGAAGCACTAGCACATAAAACCTGCCATATTTCTCTGTCTTGCGCTTGATAAATAAGTGTATGATAACTTAGTCCTGTCTATTTCTTGATGTTGTCATTTCAGGTTCTTATTTGCCCTCTTCTTTAATATTCCTTGAAGTACAGTCTTTCCAATCAAATCATGTCTCACCACGTGCCCGAACCAAGCTAGCTTGCGACGTTTCACCACTGCCAAGACAGGCTCCTGATGTCCCGCAAATTTGTATATTTTGTCTCCGACATATTTATTAATTAGTTTTGTGTTCTAGATAACTAATTCGCAAAATGCGTTTACGACATTTGCATTCGAAAGCCTGAATCCTCATTTTCATTTCCACAGTGAGAGTCCAACTCTCACATTCGTATAAGAAAACAGACAACACCCGTGATTTGTAAATATTGACCATGTCTGCGATGCTGATTTTGCTCTTCCACATCGTATTCAGCTGAGACATTGCCGCTGTTGTCATATTAAGTCTTGTCTTGATCTCGTTGGTACAGCCAGCATCGTCGCTTATGTGGAAGCCAAGATATTTAAAGGTTTCAACTTCTTCGTTTGAGATGACGTCAACGCAAAGAAAGAAATTATGACACGCATTGGCAAGGCATCAGCAACTTGTACAAGCCTGAACGAAATAGGTGACTTTAAACTGTATAGTCTTAAAACGATGAGACGTATTTTCAATTATAATGTTTTTCAACATATGCCAAGAAAGTTAAAGAACTACGAAAGACAAGGCAAAACGTTATTTCATTTGAAAACAAATGTCAGAGGATATTACTGAATCTAAAATGGGATGAATTCAAGAAAAGTACAGAAATCCAAGGAATATCTGGGCAGCCATAGGTAACATTGGTTACAAGGCCGACTAGATGACGCTATATTGGATACATCCTGAATAGAAACTAGCAAGGAATCACCACATAGACACTAAAGGGATTGAGGAAGTTAGGACTTCAAAAAGAAAGCCATAAACAAAGATTTTTGAGAAAAGCCATATGTTGGATTGGATTTCATCCATGGTACAGAGGGAATTGCACAAGATAGAAAGGACTAGAAAGCTAGACTGCGAGACCTAGTGGCATATACTAGCACAACTGGACAATACTGATAATGATCAACGATCATGCTGATAACTGAATAACAGTACAACAACGAATGTCTTCAGTATAATATGCAGCCACAATCATTTCTGATGTTCAATCAGTCGCGAGGACACGACTTTTGAAAGGCACTATAAGTGGTCTCAATAATTTCTGAACGACGAACATCAGGCCAATCGGCGACTGGGTCACTAACTGGCTCGCCGGAAGACGACTGTTTCCTGGGTCTGTCTCCTGCGGGAGTCTTTTCAGAGCTCTTGGTGGCAGGCAGTGTTAATTACCATTGTATATTGCGCACATAGTTTCGTCCGTGGCTTAGGCGTTACGGGTCCGCTTCGGAATTCTAACGTACCGCAGTCGAAACTCACTGCTGGAGCCGTAGATTTTTATCATGGTATCGGGTGTCGCAGGTCAACCCAGCCTAAAATTGGTACCAGGATGTATGTCCTAGGAAAGTAAAGACGGGCGGCGTAATGCTGACCACATTACCCATCTAGTGCCGTTTGGTCTGTTAAAATATGGGTACTCTTTCCATGTGCGCGATGAGCCTAAAGGCTTTTTTTTTTTTTTCCATAAAAAATTAACCTAGCAGTCACGATAGTAAGCCAGCATCTATCTTTGCGAAACCACTATTCCCATAATTATGGTTTCTATTTATTTTAGAGCAAGGGCCTTCCCACGATCTGGTCCAGTTTGTCCTTGTGTAGAATCAAACGTTACGTATGCACCGAAGATTCGCAATGCTGCAAAGATCTTTTCTGCCAGCCAGTGGGAAGATTAGATAAGTATTATTGTTTTGACGTAAGTACACTATTAATTCACGCACTATTCCTAACTCCCTCATCACTTACTCTCTCACTTTTTCATTTTAACGTAAGTATATGTCCATTGACTCACTCACTCCTAACCACCTCAATTCTCACTCTCTCACTTATTTGCTCTGACGCAAGTTTATGTCATTGACTGACTCACTTCTAACTCACTCAATGTAAACCCACTTTCTCACTTATTTCTATAATGATAATGTAACGCTACTGTTCGTTTACTGGGCACAGATCTGTGTTAATCCATTTGATTTATTTATTTGAATTCAGTCATTTAGTAATTTGTTTAATTATGCATTTATGCATCAATTCACTACTTCAGTGATCTGATAATAATTCATAGAAAGGATTCGCATTAATTTCACATTTGTAAGTCATTAATTGTACAATTTTACAGAACCCCAGCAGTTGACCCTGACCCCTGACCTCCTGGATTCTGTTTGGCGGGCTCGTGCTGGCGACATGGACATTACAGTGACGTCATTCGTCCCCGTCCAAGGGAAAAAAATGCATCCTCAAAATACTTGTATGGCTTTAGTGTGCATGCGTGTGTGTGAGAGAGAGAGAACGAGAGAGAGAGAGAGAGGGCGTGTGTGTGCGTATGTGTGTGCTTGCGTGTGTGAGTGTGTGCATGTGTGTGCATGTGTGTGAATGCATGTGTGTGTGTGTGTGTGTGTGTGTGTAAAAACCGAAACCATATGAATCTACTATCAATATTTGACATTATTGAGAATTTTTTTTATTTACAGTAATTTAAGGGGTCACACATAATGTTATAAAACAGGACCCGCCGAAATTGCCAAGAAAATGGCAAACAAAAAAATAAACATTCTGGGAATAAGGAAAAGCAGATGGCCTGGTCACGGAAGATTGAGACATAATAGTGGGAAGATACTCTACTAGGGAAGAAATGATGGTGAACATACACATGGAGTAGCATGTCAAATCTCTGATTGGATGGAGGGCGACAAATGAAAAGCTAATAACTGCACGCTTTGAGTAAAGATTCACGAAACTTACAGTCATTCAAGGCTATGCACCAAAGAATGATGGAAGTGATGAGAAGAAAGATGAGTTTTACATCCAGTTAGATGAACTAGTAAAGGAAGTTCTTAAACATGACCTACTTATAGTTGTGGAGGACTTGAACGCGTAAGTGGGAATGGATAACAAGGAACTTCAACCCATCATGGAGAAACATGGGCTAGGAGAGAGCAACAATACTGGAGAAAGGCTGGCCAACTTCGGTTTCGACCACAGTCTAGTCATTCTTGGAACAGTCTTCATGCATAAAGATATCCACAATTATACACGGACGTAACCTAATGGCAACACGAGGAACCAAAATGACAACATACTGTAGAATAAGAAGTGGAGGACCTCGAAACAAGATGTATTCGCTAGAAAGAAACCTACAACATTTACAGACTGAAGCTATAATTAGGAAGAAATAATAAAAAAGACAGTATGTTCATTGTTTGATTCATCCCAGCTCAGGATATTAAAAGTCAGAGATGATTTTGAATTGAACAAAGAAACCAGTTCGAGGTGTTTAACCACCTCCCAGAGACAGCAAACAGCGAAGAAGAATTGACACAGTCTAAAGATGCCTATTACAATGCAAGTTAGAAAATACTCGGTATGAAAAAAAAAACATGTAAGAGATGATTAGATATTTAAAGAATCTTGGTCAAAGATAGAAGAAAGATAAATACAAATAGAGCAAAAAAACCTTGCAAAGAGCACAATGGAAAATATGGCCGCACAAAAAGCATGTAACACCTAACATAAAGAAGTAAGAAAAATAAATGAAAGACAAGAAAGACTACTTGGAACTCAAAGCAAGAAGCTGCAATGACAGGTGATACTAGAACCTGTATAATATAACAGAGGATCTTAGTCGGAAAAATGTTAGCTTTAATTAGGGAAAAATTAGAAGAAACGTCGGGAGACATAATCACAACAGAAAGAGGGAAGGTTGGCAGATGGCAAGAATATTTTACCGAGTTGCTAAATAGGCCAGCACCAGATATCCCAGCGGAAACAATAAACTGTGACAAACTTCTAGAAATGGATATTAGCCCTATCAGCATTAAAGAAACAGAAACTGTAATAAGCAGTATGATAAATGCAGAGGTAGCCAGTGAAGACTAAATTAGTGCTGACATGTTAAAGGCAGATCCACATTTTACAGCAAAAGCATTACATGGAATATTCAACCAAATAAGGATAATGAAGTGCTCCCAAGAGACTTGAAGAATGATGTATTCATCCCACTGCCGAAGAAAGGTGATCTCTCACACTGCAACAACTAGAAAGGAATAAAGTTATTGTCTGCACACGGAAAGGCACTCTGTAGGATGATATACAACAGAATTAAGACGTCAATAGACAAGAGTTTTGTCGGAAAATCATACAGGATTCAGAAAAGGAAGAAACTGCTGAGATCATATTTTCACTCTCAGAATTATTGTGGAACAACTTTTAGAATGGAATACCACATTATATATAAACTTTGAAAAGGCCTTTGACAGGCTAGACAGAACAATAATGAACAGGATCCTTGGGTTACCAGATCAAGTTATAAACATATTAAAAGGACCCTTTGAAGCACACCAATGCAAAGTGAAAGTAGGACTCATGGAAACAGAGTACTTCAGGGTAACATCAGGAGACCGACCAGGGTGCCTTCTGTCACTTTTTCTTGTTCCTTATAGTGATAAATTATGTAACTAATAAAGCAACCACAGGCACACAACCGGGTCTTCAGGGAAACCTTATCGAACACATGGAACATTTGGACTTTGCAGATGATATCTGTGTCATCCGTCAAAGTAAAGAACATCAGAAAAAAAAAAAAAAAAAAAAAAAAAAATATATATATATATATATATATATATATATATATATATATATATAAGATCACAGAAATAGCAAAACAGACAGCGTTAAAAATCAATGTTAATAAAACAAAACAGCTGGAGATAAACCCCAAAATTGAAAGACCTATAGTAAAAGATAGTTTAGGTTTGGAAACAGTAACTGACTTCACCTACCTGGGAAGTAATATCCCCTCGTATGGAAATGTAGTGGTTGAAATCAAGCACGGAATTGTAAAGGCACAACAGACTTCAGAGTGTCTGGAGATCAAACATCTACAGCATTAAAACCAAACTCAGGATACACAAAACATGCGTTAGGACACTTCTCCTCTATGCAGCAGAAACCTAGAAAACAGACAGAAAGACAGAGAATATGCTCAGAGGTTTTGAGAGAAGACTTCTCAAAAGATTGTTGGGGTTCGCAAGGGAAGATAAAATCAGCAATTCTAGATTACAACAAATGACAGATCTAGAAGCTGTAAATTTAGAAAAAAAAAAAAAAAAACGAAGATAGAGGTGGACTAGACACGTCGTCAAAAAGAAGAAAGAAAGACAGTGGATACAGGGTAAAGCAAAGGACATCACAATGACAGCGAAGAAGAGGCAGACCCAGAGGCACTTGAGGCGAAACTTTGAGGCTGAACTCAAGGCCACCAGAAGGACAAAACTGGAGAGAGAGGATAGCTAAGGATTAAGCTGAGTGGCGACAGTTTTGTCTCTGCCTTTTGTGCCTCTGGGCGCGATGAGGATTGATTTAACTAGAACAAAAAATCAATGCCGGTCGGGACAGTATTTGGATCATCTCCTTTGATTGCATCAACACTGCTGGAATCCTTTTCATTGCTCCAGGTGGCGTGTAATACTAAGCCATTTTGAATGGCATACATAACCTAGTCCCCATATATTATAACTAAAGTTCCCCTTTAATGGATGTGGGTTAAACGTGACGATTTGTTTGTGAGCGAACCAACAGAACGCTAGCACTGTTGGTGGTGGATGTGGGTTAAACGTGACGATTTGATTGTTTGTGAGCGAACCAACAGAACGCTAGCACTGTTGGTGGTGGATGTGGGTTAAACGTGACGATTTGTTTGCGAGCAAACCAACAGAACGCTAGCACTGTTGGTGGTGGATGTGGGTTAAACGTGACGATTTGTTTGCGAGCAAACCAACAGAACGCTAGCACTGTTGGTGGTGGATGTGGGTTAAACGTGACGATTTGTTTGCGAGCAAACCAACAGAACGCTAGCACTGGTGGTGGTGGATGTGGGGGCACTTGTTGTAATGGTATGATATACGTCGTATATATTGTTCTTGCTAGTATTGTAGTGGTGATAGAACAAGTAGTAGCAGCAGAAACAGCAGACACGTGAACAACAAAAATAGTAAAGAGGCAGAAGTAGTCCTGCCATTTGTGTGTGTGTGTGTGTGTGTGTGTGTGTGTGTGTGTGTGTGGTGGTAGTGGTGATGGCAAGGGCATTAGTAGTACCAGTAGCTGCAACTGTAGTAGCTGTAGTGGTCGCAGCAGTAGCAGTTGTTGTAGAGGTGGTAGCAGCAGTAGTAGTAGTGAGGATGTTAGCTGTGATGAGGGTAGAAGGAGCAGCAACAGCTGATTCAGCAGCACTAGTGACGGTTGTAGCAATAGTAGTAGAAGTAGTGGTAGTTGTAGCAATAGTAGTAGAAGTAGTGGTAGTTGTAGAAATAGTAGTAGAAGTAGTGGTAGTTGTAGCAATAGTAGTAGAAGTAGTGGTAGTTGTAGCAATAGCAGTAGAAGTAGTGACGGTTGTAGCAATAGTAGTAGAAGTAGTGGTAGTTGTAGCAATTGTAGTAGAAGTAGTGGTAATTGTAGCAATAGTAGTAGAAGTAGTGGTAGTTGTAGCAATAGTAATAGAAGTAGTGACGGTTGTAGCAATAATAGTAGAAGTAGTGACGGTTGTAGCAATAGTAGTAGAAGTAGTGGTAGTTGTAGCAATATTAGTAGAAGTAGTGGTAGTTGTAGCAATAGTAGTAGAAGTAGTGACGGTTGTAGCAATAGTAGTAGAAGTAGTGGTAGCTGTAGCAATAGTAGTAGAAGTAGTGGTAGTTGTAGCAATAGTAGTAGAAGTAGTGACGGTTGTAGCAATAGTAGTAGAAGTAGTGGTAGTTGTAGCAATAGTAGTAGAAGTAGTGGTAGTTGTAGCAATAGTAGTAGAAGTAGTGACGGTTGTAGCAATAGTAGTAGAAGTACTGGTAGTTGTAGCAATAGTAGTAGAAGTAGTGGTACTTGTAGCAATAGTAGTAGAAGTAGTGGTACTTGTAGCAATAGTAGTAGAAGTAGTGGTAGTTGTAGCAATAATAGTAGAAGTAGTGGTAGTGGTGATGGCAGTTAGAAGCAGTTGTAGTAGCGGTATAGATGTAGTAGCAGTAATAGAAACAGATAATGTTCTTCTATTTGTGTAATGGTAAGAACGATGAAAATGATTCGACATAGAAAAAAAAAAATGATCATTCTTCATAATCGTTTTCAAATGCGTTTAACAATTGATTACACTTCAGCATTTGCCCAGGGTGTCGGTATTTTGCAGTCACATTTATAGCTCCTAACGCATAAATTGGACTAGACATCGACAAGGGCGCATCTTTGCTTTTTTTTAAAGCTACGACAGCGCATTTAGTGATATTTGCAGCGCAGGTAGGCTCAGCAAAACCATTACTGATGCTGTTAATTATTTTGTTATTGTCTTATGGTTCTGACCATTTTCATGTCTTGAGATAATAACAGAATTATATTCCTTAATTATTACTTTCTGCACCTCTTTTTCTTATTCCTTTTTTTTCTTCTGCTTATACTACTTCTGCTACTGCTGCTGCTACTGCTGCTGATGATGCTGCTACTACTACCCTCCTCCTCTTTCTCTTCTTTTCTTTTCATGTGCTGTAGTAGTATCAACAGCAGCAGTAGTAGTAGCAGCAGTAGTAACAGTAATAGTAGTAGTAGTAGTAATAGTGGCAGCATTAGTAGTAATAGTCGTATTAGTAGCAGCAGCTGAAGTTATGATGTTAGTAGTAGTAGTGGTAGTAGTATTATAAGTAGCAGCACTAGTGGTGTTAGTAGTAGTAGTAGTAGTAGTAGTAGTAGTAGTAGCAGTAGTAGCAGCAGCAATAATAATAGTAGTAGTAGTAGTAGTAACAGCAGCAGCAGTAGTTGCAGCAGCAGTAGTAATAGTAATAGTAGCAGCAGTAGTAGCAGTAATAGTTGTAGTAATAGTTGCAGCAGTAGTAGTAGTAGTGGCAGTAGTTGTAGTAGTGGGGGTGTTAGTAGCAGTAATAGTATTAGTAGCAGCAGTATTGGTGTTATTAGTAGCACTAGTGGTAGTAGTAGTAGTAGCAGTAGCAATTTTTGGTAGTAGTAGATTCAGGAGCAGCAGCAGCAGTAGTAGTGGCAGTAGTAGTAATAATAGTAATAGTAGTAGTAGTGACAGTAGTAGTAGCAGCAGCAGAAGTAGAAGTAGTAGTAGTAATAGTAGCACCAGCAGCAGTAATAGCAGCAGCAGCAGTAGTAGTAGTAGCAGCAGCAGCAGTAGTTGTAGTAGCACCAGCAGCAGTATTAGCAGCAGCAGCACTAGTAGTAGTAGCAGCAGTAGCAGCAGCAGTTGCAGTAGTTGTAGCAGTAGCAGCAGCAGAAGTAGAAGTAGTAGTAATAGTATGATGACCAGCAGCAGTAGTAGTAGCAGCATCCGTAGCAGCAGCAGTAGCAGTAGTAGTAGCAATAGCAGCAGCAGAAGAAGAAGTAGTAGTAGTAATAAATAATGACTAGCAACTGTAGTAGCAGCAGCAGTAGTAGCAGCAGTAGCAGTAGTAGTAGCATTAGCAGCGGCAGCAGTAATATTAGTAGCAGCAGCAGTTGTAGTAGCAGCAGTAATTGTTCTTGTATGAGAAGCCAGTGCTCATTATAGTGCTAATATGAAAAGTATCTTTTTCCCTTCTCTTCTTGTCTCTGACCCCAGATGGGACGTAGACCCTTTAGCAATTCACACTATGTTGTTCTTCCTTTGTTTTTCCCATAAAACTTTTTTTTAATTCCAATTTCCATTTCACTCCTCCGGAAGTGTGCGTGTGTGTGTGTGTGTATGTATGTGTGTGTCTGCGTATGTGTGTGCGTGTGTGTGTGTGTGCGCGCGTATGTGTGTGTGAGTAAAATGAAGATCCCTTCTCACGCCTTTAGGCGAGTCGGGTATATGTGAAGATCACCGATATGTTTACAGACCAATCGGAACTCGGTGGGTAATGTGGTCAGCATTACGCCAGCTGTCTTTACTTCCCCAGGACATACATCCTGGTACCCATTTTAGGCTGGGTCGATCTGCGACGCTCCATACCATGATAAAAATCCACGCAGCTAGCAGTGGGTTTGGATCACAGCACGTTGGAATTACGAGTCGGACACATAACGCCTAAGCCACGGACACCGGGCTTTCACAGTCTCTCTTTGTCTCTCTCTCTCTCTCTCTCTCTCTCTCTCTCTCTCTCTGTGTGTGTGTGTGTGTGTGTGTGTGTTAAAATCTTTATGTTATATTAAATTCGATATTGTCCTAAGTTGCGTTCTTTCATATGCTAGTATTATGTCCTCACCTCTGGATCCATTGGAATTTGCTTAGTTCTCTACCAAATTCCCTTGCTGATAGAATTTAATTCTCCATTTTCCAAGCAGTCATATTTTAACTAGGGCTGTACCCAATATTCGCTTCGTATTCGCTTCGGGGCCGAATAGTGGACCTAATAACTTTTCGGTATTCAGCCGAATACTTGCGGTCGGGCCGAATACGAATAGTGGTTACCTTACACCCGTTTTGCATACACTGCGATGGACGGAACGAACTCTCTCATCAACACAATAGTTACTGTTGCCCAAGTCTGTCGCAGCGGGGGAAACTGCGACCCGGTTGCGTGGTACAGCAGCTGGCAAGGTCTTTGCCTGCTGACTCGACCGAAACATTACAGCAGAGGCTCTCAAACTGGGTGCGTGTGCCAGGGGTGCCGCGACGAAAATCAAGAAAAGTCGACTATTAATTGTGACATTATTAAAGAAGACATGAAGATACTTACAAGTTAAAATGTAAATTGTCTTTCCTCGTCATTGTCGAAAAGAGTGTTTTCCTTGTTTTACACTCAAAGTGTATTATACTGCATAAAATGCCAACCGCAGCATGATAAAAATTGACTTTGCATTTATCTAGAGGTGCGACTGATCCTCCATGTGAATTCGTGAAGGTGCAGCGAATAAGTAAGGTTGTGATTACATTCTGGTTAAGATTTTAAAGTGCAAAATGTGGTCTGTAGTCACTGTTAGCCTCGTCAAGTAAGCACTTATATTCAAAGCCAATGCGTTGGGATTTCTGGACAAACGGTAGGCAGACCAAACAATTTCTTGGGCCTCAGACATGTGGTTTTACACAACAATGCTTAAAATACTCTGGACAGCAACAACAACAACAAAAAGCAACCAAGAGGTTTTGAAATATTGCGGGAGCCCGAACACAGTTTATCACAGACATCAGAAGGAGACAGTCATCATTTTTCTGCCATATTATGAGAAGAGGGAAAATGAACATTTAGTGACCACTGGAAAGATCTGTGGAAGGAGGGAAAGAGGAAGACAACAAGAGAAGATTCTTGACAGTCTTGTTGCCTGGCATGGAGGTGTGTCAGCACACGAACTAATGCATGCTACAGGGGATCGCAGATTGTGGCGAGGCATGATTGCCTATGCCAGTCGGCAAGGCCCTTGATGATGATGATACACTATTCGTATTCGTATTCGGCCGAATAGATGGTCCAGCTTTTCGTATTAGGCCGAATAGTGAAAATCACTATTCGGTACGACCTTAATTTTAACCAATGTCTACAGTGTGTTAGTAACTGTTTTAGTTCTTCTCCTTGATTTCGCTCCATTTAGGAGAATGGATTTAGAATTAGAGTTAATATTATAAATGTAATATTAGATTG
>CAJHNH020003700.1:17500-60104 GCA_905116865.2 Candidula unifasciata
AGAACTTCCTCTAAGACTTGTATCTCGTTGCAAGGAGGTGATTGTATTATTTATTTGTTATCAGTCATTCATTACAAGGTTCATTATATATACATCTGCATTGTCATGTTTAAACTCTGGAGGTGATGGCAGTGACGCAAGCGTTCGCCTGGCTCGAAACACAAAAATACACTCGCGTATGTATACTCAGTGATTCAATGAGTATGATTTGGAGGGTTCAGGCAGGTTCGGTGCGAAGACAATGGCTTGAATCATTACAGAAGTCCACTGTGCGTGAAGTCACCTTTATTTTTGTTCTGGGACTCGCAGGCGTCGATGGAAATGAAAGAGCTGACAGGTTGGCTGAATCCGCTATCACTACCGACGTTCAGTCTATGGATCATGCTGATATTATTAATGCCCTCAGAAAGATGGGATGGATAGAGGACTTTGGTGGCAGTGAATACACATCACTCGCCAGAATGGCAGACCTGGGAATTAAGATCGACATAGCAAAAAACGAAGCGCCAGCCAGACATACCAGAAGACTTGTTAATCAACATAGAACTGGTACTATTAGCCATCGGACGTTGTGGTTCATACTGAGGGGAGGATCTGAGCACCTATGGACATGTCCGGAGTGCAATGATGATAACCCAACTAACTAACTATGTTTAAACTCACCACCCAGTGGTGCAGATCCAGCCAATATGTCTGCCTTTTTCAACTGTAAACATGTCCCCAAGAGTGATCAAGTCACAATTGTGATAAAAAGATTTCAAAAACAAATTATCACGAAAAGCTGTTATAATCTCCACATTTGTTTCTTCTGTAAATCGTTGCAATCTAACAGGCAGTTTTGGAGAAAATAGTGTGATAGTGAGATGTTGAACGAACTGTAGTATCAAAAATTATGTTTGGTCTTTTGGCATTCCCCAGCACATGCACACACACAAAAAGTGTTCCCTCTCTGCTTATCAATATTGCGTATCCTCTACAGGACGTTGCAGAACCAACCCCGGTATTTTCTGGCTGTTGTGGTTTTTCTAGGCAAATTAAAGTCCAGCAGTTTGCCATTGCTTTTTGGACGGTCGGCTCTCTGTACCACGGTCGAAACCATCGCAAGACAAACCGTCCGCGGATCGAACCCGGCACCCCGACATTGCGAAGTGCGTTCGCAACACCTAAGCCACAGAGGCCGACTTTTCAATATTAGGATTTCAAAAATCGATCCTTTTGTAATTTTTAAAGAATTTACCAATAAAGGCATTGACGAGTTCACATTTTTTGGGGGGGGGGGGGGGGGGGGGGGGGGGGGGGGGGGTCGATTACACTAACTCTACTGACTGGACATGCCATTACAATTTTGTAAAGAACTGGTTGGGGAAAAATTGTACGGCAATGATGTAACGGACATAGATTTTTATTTATAATCAAATACAAGGAAAACCAGTTTTAAATATTTACTTACTTATTTATTTATTCATTGCAGGTGTCTGAAAGAATTTTGAAAGATAAAAAATGTATAATTTCGAACTCTTTGGTGTGTTTTAGTATTTTTTTCACAAAAAATAAGTACATCCTCCCTACCCATCCCGCTCACCCCCCCCCCCCACCCACCCACCCACCTCTTTCCTTTTCTAAAAGCAACCCGGAATAAACACTTGTTATGGTCATTCATAAACTATTTCCCAGCCGTTTCCTTCAGAATCGGAGTGCTTCTGCTACTACTACTAACATTACTACTACTACTACCACCACCACCACCACCACCATTACTACCACTACTACCACCACCACCGCCATTACTACTACTACTAGTACTACTATTATTATTATTAGTAGTACTACTACCATTACTACTAATACTACAACCATTACTACTTCTACTACTACTAACATTACTACTACTACTACTACTACTACTACTACTACTACTACTACTACTACTACTACTACTACCACCACCACCATTACTACTACTACTACAATTACTACTGCTACTGCTGCTGCTACTACTACTACTACCATCATTAATACTGCTACTGCTACTACTACTACTACTACTACTACCACCATTACTACTGCTACTACTACTACCATTACTACTGCTACTACTACTACTACCGCCATTAATACTGCTACTACTACTACTACTACTACTACTACTACTACTACTACTACTACTACTACTACTACTACTACTACTACCATTACTACTGCTACTACTACTACTACTACTACTACTACTACTACTACTACTACTACTACTACTACTACTAACACCACTACTGCTGCTGCTAATACTACTACTGACAATACCACCACTACCACTTCTACGACTACTACTGCCACTATTACTACTACTACTATTACTGTTACTACTGCTGTATCTGCCTACCAATAAGCCGCATCTTTCAAATAGACAATGCAATACTCAAGAGGCACACCAGGAAGACTGTGGACAGATAATATACGTGCAGACCTGCAAGCTGTGGCAGTCAACAACTGGAGAACTAATCATCGAAATGAATCAAGGTGGGTGATATCTGCAGCAATCAACCTCAAGGGCTCGGAATGCCGAGGAAGATATAACACTCAAGTCCTGCAATAAGATCAAAGTCTAGAAGTGAACGCTAAACCTGTATTTTTCCACAGACTTCACGGCATCTGAGCGACTCAACCCGACCTCTGACCTCATGGAGTCTGTTTGGTGCCCTTTTGCTCATGGCGTGGACATTGCAGTGACGTCAGCCGTCTCCGGTCAATAAAATCAAATAGACATTCCATTGTCATTGTGTGTGAGGTTATCTTTTGTTGTGTGGAAATTCACCTGACTAAAGAAACAAACTCCGACAAAGTACAGTAGTTTATTTGTATGTAAAGTCCGTTTGCAGATCATTAAATATAACATTCGAATACGAAGGCACCTGAAATATATAGCCAGACAGATGGAATTGGTTTTGCCATCTAGTGAGAATGCAGCCAGATCAAACTGTCTATGATATTTATAAAGTTAAACTTCTGGGCGGAAGGCGAGGGGAGGACCAAGAAAAATATGGATAAATGGTGTCGCTAAAACGTGCGAAAAGTTGAAGAAATCTGCCACCCGAAAAGCGCAAGTCATATACAGACAAGCACTACACTGGGCTACAGTGAGACGACACAAAATGAACATTCAGCATATGAAGTGAACTTCATATTTTTTTTAACTATCATCCTCGACGGGCGACGTAGTCATCATCATACGACCGCCTTTACTTTCCATGATTTTTCTTGGTACCTTTCAAGTGACTCCATACGAATTTGAACTCAAGACCTTTGGATTCTAAGGCTGACATCTAGCCACTTCATTTATTATTTTATTTAAGAAGACAAAAATTAACATAGTGCTGGTATCAACAGTTATAAGGCAAAGAAGATTGTAATACACTGGGGATACATAAGGAGAGAATCCTTAGTAAGGACCTAGAGTGAGTGACTTTTACCTCCACCACGACCATACAACGAGCGAATAACACCTGGTGACACAAAATGACACCCTTCAAATGAGAATCCTACATGCATATTGATAGGGAAACAAAAAGATTGTAATGGGGGGAAATCCAGGGGATTCAAAGGGGTTCTGGTAAAAGTAATGGTAGTCTCCCCAAAACCCACCCATACATACACTAGCTCACTTCTGATTGGTAGTTCCTTAACCCCGTGTCTTCGCAAAATGTTACAGGGAAGTTCCGTTGTATATTTCAGCACTCCAGCGCTTTTAACACTCCAAAACCATCGAGAAACTGGGTCTAACACAGCTCCTCCTAGAGAGTGCTGCAACCTTTGTGACAAGCATTCCCTTTCTCGGAATGAAAAACTAAATGCAAAACATCACAGAAACCAAACAACACAGCGGGACGCATCCGTAACCTTCAGGAAAGTCGACTAGCCCAACAAACATGTAAATAAAAATTTGCCTTTTTTATTTGGGGAAACTAACGTCAAACCAACCGGGGTTCCCAGTATGACGTGTTTAAGGTCAAAGGGCCAGGTTAGCAGGGATAGCATGGAAAAGGTATATTCGGAATTTTTCTTTTTTAGTAAACGATTGCAACAAAGACCTGTGGGATGAGAACGAAGGAGTAGATTGAGTAAGCAAGAATGTCAGTAGGTGTTTGGCAGCTACAGTGTGAGGTTGAGTTGTGAGAGAGGAATGACTGAGATGAACGGTGATTGCTGACAACGTGAAGAAGCCACTGGTACGAACTGAAAATAGCTGAACAGAAGCGGTCCTAAAGTGAAACTTCGAGCGGCCACGAAGATTTGAGGCCCTCTGTTTGAAATGGAAGCTGTTAGCGTGACTGCAGCGCATGGAGTGGAAGGTAATGACTTATGAAGTCAAGTTGTATTATTAAGATAACATTATTCGTACCAGACCCTTAGACAGACTAGTTAGAACCTCGTTTGTCAGAACAGAAGTAAATAATATTTACGTCACACATGACAGATGACATACAAACGTATATGTCACATCGATTTGGAGGCGGAAAAAAGGTAGGGTGGAGCGGTGGGAGGGTGCCATATAAAAATTTATGTCACATCAATGTGGAGGTCTTGGGACACACCTACTTCAGTTTCACTACAAGGAAGTTGAAGCAGACCACATGTAATCGGTTTAAAGACAAGGTTAAAGGTGAAACACAAAAGCAGAGACACTATCTAACAGTGCAGCAAGCCAAGAGATAACAAGTCCTCGGGGAAAACACAAGGACCTAAAAATAATGTGTTGGTGGACGAGGGTTATCCAATTGGCGGCACACGGGCCAAATCTGGCCCTCAAAAGCATAGCACGTGGCCCGCAGATAACTGCCAGCTGTATTGTTATCAACGATTTTTCTACGCTGGAGCTTGAGCTCCTGGCCCGTGACGATCCCCGTTTTTAGAACGTTTGTTCTTGAGGGATGAGCGGCTGGTCGAACGGTTAGAACTCTGGGCCCTCAAGTGGGAGAACCAGGTTTCAATCCTCAGTAAGGCTGGGGATTTCTTTTTCTGTCAGAAAAAAAAAACTATAAAAAAAACTCATCTGCACAGTCGTGGCGACAGCACTAGCCATGCGGCCAAAAGCCTTAGACAAAGATCCAAGGTTGTTTTTGTGTGTGTGTATTGTTGTTTTTTTTTTTTTTTTTTTTTATATATATTTGTTGTTGTTGAATATTTGAATATTCCTGGTTGAGACTATTATCCTGTCTGTGTGACTATAACACAGATCATCGCCAAGTGCATTTCCGATTATACTGTGTCCATGACAAGGAGGAGACAGCCATTAAATCTAGCTACTACAGGGACAGAATTCGCAAGTCTCTTGAACGTAGCTTTATTTACACCTTGGCACCGCAAACTCTAGATTTATAGCTAAAGATGGCCGTGCACCTTGGGAACTCTGGCGACCAGTGGGCTTAACTGCCGTTACAGCTTCACTTAAACCCTAACGGGCTGCACTGCCTACACCGTTTCATCTTATCCTCGAATGAAGGCCTCGGGCATATCCCCGGATATTCATTGTCAAGGTCCAACGTGCCTCGCCAGACTATTGTTTTGACATCGACCAGGCTGCCAGGAGATAAATGATTTTGTGTATTTGTGTAATATTGTCTATTCTGTGTAGTGCTGAAGAAAGCTCCATAGCCGCAACGTTCAGGTTTTTTTGGTGTGTTTTTTATATGGTGAAGCTCCCTGAAATACTTTTCGTTCCGTTTTATATTTTTCCGATTATACAGTGAAAGCTTTCAGGTCAATCAGCTGTTGACTGACAATCTTCACATACGTCCACACGTACTGTCTATGGACATTCTTGCCTACGTTTGGTGACCGAGGCAGACGTGCAAGCCCTAATTCTTAAAAATTCTTCTGACGGAGGTGCAGTTTTCTACACTGACGGATCCCTCATTCGACCCATTCAAAGTTCATGGGCTTTCAGTGTTGTGGTTCAAAGTAACACTGTAATAGAAAAAAGCTAGAGACTGTCACGAGACGATGGTGTATCGTGTCTCTTTTATGGTTTCCTCTAGTCATCAAAGATACTTTAAAGCGGCTTAATATTGCGATGGTGGCTCGTTGTTTGTCTAAAGATACTCCGCAGCTTTAACGACCATCTAACATCATTTAGGGCCACAATTGACTGATTGGTTGTACGTTCTTACCTCTTGTACTTTTCATCAGTGGTAAAGCATGGTAGCTCCTCCTTTTCGTCAGTCTGAGTCAATTACTGCTGCAGGATTCAACAACATTGAGTCACAAACATGGCCACTGCCTGTCTAGAATTCAGGCTTAAGTATAAAGGTGCACAGTTTCACCAGTTCAGCACTGGCAGGTGGTTAGTCTGGTGTGGTAAACTTAAGACTTGTTATAGCCGCTGACGAAGTGAGATCTGCAACTGTTCTCCCAGAGTGTGACCCCCTTTTGTCATTTAGGATTAAGGTTAATGGAAATGGTGAGTCAGGGTACCTGCTGGATGTGGCTGAGCAATAGTGGGATGGGTGTCTTGACTCAGTAGGAGTTAGGACTGAGGGATGCAGCACTTTGGTGGAACTCTTTGACTGTGATTCTGACCTTAGTTCTAGCTAAATTAGAATACTCTATGGATCAGAGCGTATACATCCTGAGAAATAAGTACAATGAGAACCTGGGTTAGCCAACTATGAAAACAAATGTCTCGGCACTATTATCCTCACCATCCATCTTCATCTTTTCCTTAAGCTTTTGGTGGTCAGTCTTCTTAGAAAAAAAAAAAGACCTCATTGGGTTTTTAACCCCAGGAAAACAAGCTTCTGCCCCAGCAAGCTTGAACAGATCTCCGCATCTTCTTTCAATGAAAACAGCGTTAGCCCAACAGAAGCATCAAATCGATCGTATTCCTCCCATTGAAGAATGCTAATCTTCTTCTTCTTCTTCTTGTTCACCGGCTGTGAATTCCGGCGGTAAAATCTAATATAGGCATATAAAAGAGCATGGAAACTCTGGCGGAAGGTTCTGGTTGCTCGTCCACTACTGAACTGCAGTCCTGCTCCAGAACCTGAGTGTTGCGTGTGCATCAGTTTTACAGATCTCATTCTCTTGAATACAGACTGTTGGTTCCTTGCCTCTCTAGCAGATGCACTTCGACTTCAAAGGAAGCTTCCCAATTAGTCGACTCTTACGACATGCTTTTGGGGAGGCAGTGGGTCTATTCTTGTTTTCCCCACAATGGGGCCCCGGAACCCACACGGGGGGTTCGACGTGTAATTGTGAGGCTTTACCAAACATTTCACACACATTCCATGACATTATTAACACGTTCTTTTTGCAGGAAGACAACTTTAAGACCACTTTGGTCACACGGGAAATATTTTCACATTTTGGATGTATCCAAACCCAAAAACTGTTTCAATACTTTTTGGCATAGTAAAATACTCAAAACTTTAAAACTATAAATGGTCGACCAATGGACGTTATGTTGAGAAGCTCGCTCTCCTAAGATATACGCCTGGCCAAATCAGAAGGAGTTGAAACCAAGGAGGTAACATCAGAAATGAAAGGGCAAGAAGAACACAGTTCACAACAGGATAGGGAATGAACGCTTTGACTGGAGGAAAAAAAGCCTTAGGCCCAGAGACGGAACAAATGCCAGAACTTTAGCCACGAAATTGGCGCAAATAAACAAAACGACAAATATAGCCGGAGACTGTTGGCAGCTTCGGCTAGATAGTAGCAGGTTGAACGTGGTGAAGTTTTTTGATTTTTCCTTAAAAGGAATTAGAATTGGAAGTTCGTCGTGTCGCTGTAGTTAGTGGATATTCCTGAACCAAAGCTGTCTAGAGAGGCCTGCTCCAACATGGTCTCCTATAGGTTTCTATACATTGAAGAACTACACGTATCACCTACGCCATTACCATCATACAGCGATTATGCACTGTGCTGAGATGCTGTGGACTCACGTTTGAGTTACAAGTAGAACGCAGCATTTATGGGTTACACCTCTTGTGCCTTGATGTTGATCTGTTGTTCAAACCCTCAACCATTACACGCATAAGTCCTACGTGTTCACCTGTGATGGAAATGTGTTTTGAAACAACGGTATTTTTGTTTTATATGGAAATGTATAGGACACCGTGTAAAATGATATTCACACTGACTTGATAACCACTCAACAGATACCTCTGTGGATTTGTATTGTGGTATGGGACGTCGCAGGTCGACCCAGCCTCAAATGGGTACTATGATGGCTGTCCTGGGAAAGTAATGACGGCCAGCGTAATGCTGACAACATTACCCACTGAGTGCCGATTGGTCTGTAAAAAATATGCCCAATGCGCCTATTGGCGTGTAAGGGCTATACTTTACTTTACAACAGATACCTCGTTTCACAGCAGTATCACAATCCTCACAGAAGAAGCTCTAGAAACTCACCGTTCCAACACCACTGGTTAACATCCGGCGACAGCTTTGCTTACCAGCTGTCCTTAATTCTTTCAGCCTGGTCAACACTTCATCGAACAAACGACCGGCCTGGACCTCACAATAACTGAAAATAGGAACCCTGTCTGGCAACCTGTGTTTCGCTCAGCTCATCTCTCTCAACAATATTTTAATGATGTTCTGTTTCTCATACAGCACGGCTTTCAATTTCGCTAAACTTTTTGGCCACCTAAAGATACTTCGCTGATGTAGTAAGATCTCCTTAGGGCCAGTCAAGGATAAGTTCTTTCATAGCTGGTAGTTTGATGTTCCTAATCTCTCTCCCCATTTCTTTCCCATTCGCTCGAATCATCCATGTCATAGCTAGTTAATCGACAGGTTATCCTCACTGTACATCGGACAATTCTATAAGCGATCGGATAGCGTCTTCAATGTATCCCTCAGCTTGTGGCGAGTGATAACACCTTTTCTGTGTTGGTTTACTATTCTTCCTTGGCTACATGTAACGTGTTGGCGACACCTCTTTTGACCTGCAGTTCATGTAGTCTTTGAGTGTTGCCGTTTCAACGTCATCACCTGCATCTTTTCCTCCTACTTTCTTAGGAGCATTGAGAATGTCTGCTAACAAATATATTATGCAGCAACATAAGTTACCAATGCAGAAAATGGACCCTTTACCACTTCTTCAGGCGTTACTGAGCATACAGCTACTCAGTGTATAGTTTCTGAGCATATAGTTACTAAGCATAGCGTTACTGGGCATTCAAATTACAGAGCATATAGTTACTGAGTATATAGTTAATGAGCATTCAAATTACAGAGCATATAGTTACTGAGCATATAGTTACTGAGCATATAATTACTGAGTATATAGTTACTAAGCAATAGTTATGAGCATTTAAATTACAGAGGATATAGTTACTGAGCATATAATTACTGAGTATATAATTACTGAGCATGTAGTTACTGAGCAAATAGTTACTGAGCGTATAGTTACTGGGTATAGAGTTACTGAACATATAGTTATTAAGCGTATAAATACTGAGCGTATAGTTACTGAGCATATAATTACCGAGCATATAGTTACTGAGCATATAGTTACTGAGCATTTAGTTACTGAACATATAGTTACTGAGCATATACTTACAGAGCATATAGTTCTAGACCTATATTTTTAAGCCATTTCTGCACTCGGTGGGTTGATGTGTATAAGATCACGCTGGTCGCCTTGACCTCCCAAGATTTTAACTGGTAATAATTTAATGCTTGGTCGACCTTGGAGCCAAAGTCATTTTAAAAGATACAGTCCGACTCAGTTCCGATTTGAGCCTAGATGATGGACTGACAATATTAAAGTCATTGTGCAGACACAGTGAATGACAATAACCACTACCACTCACAGATCACGGAAACGTCGCCCACAACACTTGGTGGCAAAGAGGAAAGATGATGATGATAATACACACAATCTTCAGGTAAAAGATAATCTGCTTTGCAGGAGAACGGATACGCCTCTGTTGTTATCACACACTCAAGGTTCTACGTCACACAATCTGTGAAACATCGAAACTGTTCAACCTGGTTTTAGTTAGAGATTGTGTTGTCTCTAACTCAAGAGTGCATCACTTTGTCCAGACTGTAAGTAGATCGTTCAGCCATGTTGTATCCGATCTGTGTCTGTTGTTTGATGGTCTACGATACATGACCAAACATGTCACAATAAATGGTTTAAATGATTTACTGCGTGGCTTCAGAGATTTCGTGGTTTGTTGGTTAGTCAGGGGGCTATTTTAGCGCTGGTAGGAAACTGTTAAGGTCATCGCGTCAACTCTGCAGGAGTCGCTTTCAGGGCCACTTGGAGGCAAGCAGTTTTTAGTCAACAAGGTAGCGGAAATAAGCACAGACCACAATATAGCCAAAAACACTTCCCTGAGAGGAAACTAAGTTTTGTATTAGCTTTTTTTTTTTTTTTTTTTTTTTTTTTTTTTTTTAGTTTGTCTGGGTCATTTTTTTTCCCGTTCGAATTTTATACTATTTCCCAAAGAGCTATAGCGCTGACATTGTGCTCATACATGCCTTGTGGATGACAATACGATGTATTGAAAATATATTTGACAATGTTTGCTTCTCAATGGTCATTTTCAATCTATTAGTGCACTTGTTAATTGTATGCAAGGCTAACAGCATAAACTAGTTTTGTAATTTTTTTCTGTTCATCATTAACATTGCCTGACATATTTCGTTTTATCTCGTCAGGTGCTTCCTAAAGTAATAATTTTTTTTTTTTAATAAAGCCAAACAATTATTTCAATATAGTAGATGACACTTGATGAGATACAGATACTTACAGCGTTAAATAGTTTGTTTAAATTTACAAAGAGTAACATAGCTTACATTGCTTTAACGTGTGACCAGTTTATTAGTCTGTATCCTTCCTGGCTCCTTGCTTTGCAGCACAGTTTATGCTAATTCATCTAAGATAATATCACTTAAAACGAAACATGCTAAATTCTTAAATAAGGATTGACATCTGCAGTGCAATTTAGGTCTTGTATACAAGTGTCCGCGCGCGCGCGTGTGTGTTGAGCTTTGTATGAATCATCATTATCATCATCAGTTTCACTTTTGACGTTAAGGATTCTGGGAGAGAAACCGTTTGCAATCTATTGCTCGATAGGTTACAATGGCTATTGTCATTCTTTGTTTGGATGATCTTTAATACCATCAGTCCATGTTGTCAAATGATGACCTCTTGTTTTCACATCAAATCTGTTCATGTAAATCGCCTATGTTGGCTGCTTTCTAACGAGATGACTGAATTGATCTTCCGGTTCCAAAAAATTTCATGCATGTTGTTCCCTTTCTGTTTGATGGTACTATTTCTTGCACTGTCTCCACTTGTACAGTTGGTGAATTTTCTCAGGCATTTCATACCACAAGTGTTAATTTTACGTAAATCAACCTTTGATAATGTCCTAGTTTGTCACTCGTAGCACAGCACTGATATAAATATGGAGATTAAAGTTTGTTTCTTGGCGGTCATACTTATGTTTGGATGTCTTGAAGCGACAGACAGTAAGAATACAAGATGGAGACGCCGTGGTGAGACTACAGATGCGGGATCGCTGAGAATGCAATAGGAAGACGCCGTGGTATAGCTGTAAGGCTGGCTTCCTAAGGATTGGAAGGTAGTGTGTTCTGACTCTGATGGAGCAATTTTTTTTAAATGACCTTGCTTCCAGGTGGATCCAGCCTTTGAGTGGATCCACCAGATAAATCCTCGCGGCAAATGTGATGAGGATGATAACATCATCCACCAAGTGCTGATTGGTCTATAAAATATAGGTCTAGCCCTGTGTCCAATCTGCCTGAAAGCTTGGAAAACGGTCCTTTATATATCAATCAGAGTGTCACGGGGATAGAGAAAAAGAGAGAGAGACACACAGAGAGAGAGGCAAGTCATAGAGAGAATGGTCTAAAGAAATGGATGACATCCAACGACAGGCGAGGAGAAAAGTGGAGAGAGAGAGAGGGAGAGAGAGAGAGAGAGAGAGAGAGAGAGAGAGAGAGAGAGAGAGAGAGAAGTTTAAAAAGGCAGGGAAGAGATTAATGATGCAAATGTATATTTCACGCGATGCGCCAAAACTTCCTATAACGACAACCTCTAACCTTATATTTCAGGCAGGACCAGATTTTTGAGACAAGGGATCATCAACAATGGCGTCTGGATTTAAGAACGTAGTGCGTCACATTTGGGCCTGGAGGACAATTATTATTATTTTTCTAGCACCGATTTTGCTTCTCCCGCTGCCTCTTGTGATGCAGTCAAAGGTAATATGTCGACATTTGTGAAATATTTACCCAACTAAAAATTAACGCTCTTAGATTTAAAATCAATTGAGTTGAGGAAAACAGTTCTCAGAAGCTTTGCAGAGACGTTCCTCATATACAGAAGTGAATTATTGGCAGTTAGCCCATTAGTCAAAAATTATATGGAAGCGGCTGATATGTGGTTTCATAGATGAGTAATAAGAATACCCTAGACAGATAAAAAATAGTAATGAATATTCTGTAAAGAAACACTCTCACAAAGAGAACTGATTGCCCACATTACAAGGAGACACACTGCATTCTCTTGTCGTGTCATGAGAATGAGAAAACTGGAGTGCATCGCTGGGTGGGAAGGAGCCCGAGGGAGACCGAGAGAGAAGATGCTGGACAGATTGATCGTATGGCATGGAACATCATCTGCATCAGAACTGATTGCAATCACATGTGACCAACGATTGTGTATAGATATGTCTTTCAACGAGGCGCACGTTTTGGACTATCAAAGAGAGAATAAGACGGATATTCAACAAGATCTACTGGCCTTTCCGAAACTAAGCTACAGAACTTGTTCCAAAGGAAGAGTGATCATGACAGCCCACTGATTTCCCTTCTAGACATGCATCACCTTCCTTCGAGTTACAGTTTTGGTTTTATGCTAATTAGATGTTCGCATGCTGATCCGAAGGTCATGGGTTCAGATTCATCTAGTGTCGGATTTAAAAAAAAAATTTAAACATGATCTTAGCTTCCAGATTGAATCAGCCTTAAAAGGGTACTAGGAAAAGTCCCTGGAAGTAAAGGCGGCTGATATAATGTTGACTACATCACCTATACAGAATATGTATGTCCCATGCGTCACTAGCGTGTAAAAGGACTTTGGTTTATGCTAATTAACACATCTTTATAAACTATAAATATATATATACACACACACACACACACACACACATATATATATATATATATATATATATATATATATATATATATATATATATATATATATATATAAAATAATGGTAAGGGCTGTGGTTTTTCTGAAGGTACGTAACAATACGCAGTACCAACACCTTTTTAAGAATAACTTTCTCAGCACTACTGTAATAAACACATTTTGAGGAATAGCGGCACTCCGTTTAAACATCTTATGGTGTAAGTAAGTAAGTTTTACTCCACCAGGACATCACACAGAGCGATAAACACCTGGTGACACAAAGTGCCACTATGCGGATGAGAATCACTCGTGCAGAGGACCCAGAAACCCCGTTAAACAGTTAGGTTATATTAGGACCAGCGTCAATAGCTAGGTTCGGGCTTCGCAATAATGACAGAAAAATTGCATCCCACATTGGGACGACTGGGGACGACTGGGGGCGACTAGGGACGACTGGGGACGACTGGGGACTACTAGGGACGACTGGGGACTACTGGGGACGACTAGAGACTACTAGGAACGACTAGGGACTACCAGGGACGACTAGGGACTACTAGGGACGACTGGGGACTACCAGGGACGACTAGGGACTACCAGGGATGACTGGGGACTACTAGGGACGACTGGGGACTACCAGGGACGACTAGGGACTACCAGGGACGACTGGGGACTACCAGGGACGTCTAGGGACTACTAGGGACGACTGTGGACGACTGGGGGCGACTGTGGACGACTGGGGACGACTGGGGACCACTAGGGACGACTGGGGACGACTGGGGACGACTAGGGACGACTGGGGACGACTGGGGACCACTAGGGACGACTGGGGACGACTTAGGACGACTAGGGACGACTTTCCGCCTTATGGTGTGTATAGGCACCTTTTAGTGCTAATGAAAAAAAAAAGTTCTAGAAAGTTCTATATCAGCGGTCTGCAACTTTATTTCAGGTGGCACCCCCTTGAATATATAGCAAGACCCCACGCTAACCTATCCCACGCCTCCCCCCTCTCCTACATAAAAATGTGAATAAAAATAGAATAAAGAGAACAGAAAGTGTCCTAAGTGATGTGAACAAGAACTCAGAGACAAAACACGTACATAATTCCAAGTGTAAAATAACAACTGATTATATCAATATTATGAATGATACTATTTTGTACTGATGATATCGGATATATTTTGTATGATTTTGGACAAGACAACCGAAACAAAACAAAGAAAGAAATCCGGATTAATACATGTACAAATGAATTCGGTTTGAAAAAAAAAAGCTAGACTACAGATGAAACTTTCTCTCGCGGAAGGCTAAAAACGATGATGGACACCGGGAGGGACGGAGGTGGGGGAGGGGGAAGTGAGGAGGTGGCCCTGGGTATGTGCTTTGATGTTAGTTCTTGACTTGACTCAGCAGGTATATACGGTGTGTGACTATTGTGTTATGTTTGTTTTAGTATCCAGAAGCCATGAGTTGTTAACCCTTAGACTCGGTATTATGGATATCACAACCTTTCGACCCTGATTCCATTGTAAATACCGTAAATCTGGGAGAAATGTGGCTTTTCTGCTACCCCCGGGAGTGAACCCGGACCACAAGGAGTTCGTCACCCGGTCACCGCACAATCCGGTTTAGCCAATTACGCTAGAGAGCCGGGCAACTATTGTGTTAAAATATCGCTTGTTAGTGTTATCACATCTACGCATTAAGGAGAAGCGATAACCTATTATCTTGATCTAAGAAAAACAGTAAACATGTGTGTTGGTATCTTTCATGAATACTTTGAACTAACTTCATAGGCTTGTCCTTGCTGGCGCTCTCATTCTCAAACGGTATAGCTTTTTCTATTTTTGGTTATCTGGGTATGCTTTTGTAAACACCTGTGTGTGTGTGTGTGTGTGCGCGCGCGCGCGCGTGCGTATAAAAATATGTCACAAAAGAAACCAGTCATGCAGTGACCAAGTGTCACTCGTCCTCGTCGCCATCATCGTTGTCATCATCGTCCTCATCATCACTATCATCATCAACTTCCGTCTTCGCCATTAAAAGTAACGGAGAGAAAGATCAAGAATTATTATTGCCTTTATCATCATCATTATTAGCATCATCAACTTCTATCTCTGTCGTTAACAGTATTGACAGAAAGACACTGCGGACCAAAGCTGGGTGGGTGGCAATGGCTATTGTGATTGCATATTGTTGTACAACGCCTTGAATGTCATTGATCTGTCTTCTCCTTGAGCACAAATATCTGAGACAGGAAGCAGAAGAACGCTTGCAGGCAGCGTTTACCCGTCTTCCACCAGTGTCAGCTCAGATGGACAATTCGATAGAACTGGCAAATGCTGGCATTTGTGGTCTAGCTGTCTTGCCTGATTTTTTTTTAGTCTGGCGCCTGTGTTGACAGCTGTTCTGTCTGCATTCTGCCGAAATGGTTGAACCATTTTGTCTCCTGTTCCTGACTGAATTTGGTGCAATCTGATAAGATATCTGTTGCGCGGTCTAGTTTTTTTTAAGCTGGCGGTTTTACTTAGAAATAATATCATGGAACTATAGAAAAACAAACTAAGCAGTCTTGCTCCAGACACGCGAAAGCATTTCACTAATTACAAGTAGAAATATAAAGTATAAACACAAAAAAAGGGAGGCACGACCAAGAATAAAATGGATTTAACGAGTCACTGATATCTTGAAACATTCAAAACATCACAGCATACTGGCCAACCAAACGCACCCTAGCTCAGATACTGATCATATGTTAGCCTGCGAAGCCTAGTGGTACTAAGCAGAAAATTTAGGAAAAAATAAAACAACAGATTAGAAAGATTAGATGCAAACAGTCGGTGTATTGTGCGAATTAGTAAATATCACAAGAATCACACAAACTCGTCAGGCGCGAGATGGTAACTGGTAACTGGTGTTAGTAAAAAAAAACGAAAAACTTCTTGCCTATTTCAACCGTCTCCTAGATTGAGCGTTGGTTATATCGTGGCTTTGTTTGTGTGCTTGGAGTTTGTTCTCCAATAAAATATTTTCCTCCTTATTTGCGGCGTGTCCATACGCCTTAGCTTTTGCTCGATATTTGAGCTGTTATTTGTATTTGTCACGCCCGTCGTCGCCTTGCCGCACTACTGCATCCTCTTGGTACGTCATCATATAGCACTCTGGTCAGCCCAAAACACGGCCCTTTTCAGGGTCCCCATTTAACTTCTTTTTGTTGGCTTTTTTGTTTTCGCTCCATACATGTGTATGAGCGTAAGCCTTTTTTTTTTTTTTTTTGTGCCTTTTTTGTGTGTGTTTTTTTTTTTTTAAACCAAATTTTTTTTTTTTTTGGCTGTTTGGCTTTTTTCTTTTTTCAATTTTTTATCCAGTTTTCTTCTGGCCACACATGGTTGAGATGTAGTGGAGATAAGTGAGAGTAGGCTCAATTGAAAATTGAGAGATAGTGTTTGAGGACTTACAGTGAGGTCGGAAGATGGAGATAGATGTGATAGCTTAACTAAGATCTGTGTTTGTTGACCTCTGGGCTGCGGCACTTGCTACTGAGTTGATCGCTTCCGTGGGTGTGTCAGTTTCCTCAGTTGTTGTGTTGGCCTCGTCCGGGGGCTTATTTTTTGAAGTCCTGGAAATGAACTGTGTTACCAGTTTTTGCAGCTCTTTGCTGCTGTCCACTTTTAGACAATCCTCTAAGGATATTGTTTTCTTCTGTCTGTTGAGAGATTTCGTGCCGGCTTCCATTTATAACTTCGCGGTTCCCACGGGCTGTCCTATGTTGTAGGGGTGATAGGATATACGTCCTTTTGCCTTCGCCGTCTATACACACCGCAGCTGCCGTTTGTTCGAGGCGCGGACGAAAGTGTGGAGCTCTCTTTCGTGGGAGGCGACACTGGTTGGATTTGTGTGCGTGTATGTGCGCGTGCAACCGTCACTGCTTTGAGAATTGGTGACATTTTGGGGCGAGCCCTGGGTCAGGGCCACAGTGATAGCAATGACGATCGAACGCACAATGCATTAAATACACACAGTGCCAATCGCTCATAACGTGGAAAATAGAACGTTCTGGCCACTGACAACGTGAAATATAGACTGCTTAAAGCGTGGATATTAACATAACACGACATCCCTAGAACACAGGACAGCCTGTGTGAAATCTCGCACCCGACGATATGGGGTGATTTTCGTGATATGTGCCTGGAAATGTTAGAAGGAATGGCAGGTCTTGATTGTAAACTTTTATTAGGTTAAGATTTTTATGTTTATATGCACAAATGTTTGTCTCGTCAAAACTTGTCCTTTGATTGTTACACTACTTCCCGATAAGCTATCAAGCTCAAATTGTGCACACATGCGCTTTGTGGATGACAATGTGCTGCAAAAAATATTCAGATTTGTTTTACTCTGGCTATCAGGTCAGTCCAGACTAAACTGAGTTTTACTCTGGCTATCAGGTCAAACTGAGTTTTACTCTATCTATCAGGTCAGTCCAGACTAAACTGAGTTTTACTCTGGCTATCAGGTCGATCCAGACTAAACTGAGTTTTACTCTGGCTATCAGGTCGATCCAGACTAAACTGAGTTTTACTCTGGCTATCAGGTCAATCCAGACTAAACTGAGTTTTACTCTGGCTATCAGGTCAGTCCAGACTAAACTGAGTTTTACTCTGGCTATCAGGTCAATCCAGACTAAACTGAGTTTTACTCTGGCTATCAGGTCAGTCCAGACTAAACTGAGTTTTACTCTATCTATCAGGTCGATCCAGACTAAACAGAGTGACGTGTAAATCATGGGAAGTAAACGTGACCGGCGTGCTGAGAAAGGTGTAGCCCCACAAATACCGAACAACGAGCGATTAGCAGCCGGTGACACAAAGCGCCATCGTTCGGATGAAACTCTGTTCAATCGTAAAGCGAAGTAAAGAATCTTGTCCACGTCATCGAGGGTACATGGGCTAGACCTATTTTTTGGTAGAGCCAACGACACTTGGCGGTTGATGCAGTTAACATCAATCCGGCTGCCTTTACTTCCCATGATTGCAGCTGGTACCCCTTCAAGGCTGAGTCAGCCTAGGAGTCAGGTCATGTCTGGAGAAAACCCGGTAAAGTCAGGACCCAAACCCACGACTTTTCGTTCCGCATGCTACGTCTAGCCGCTTCACCACGGGGACTCCCAATCGTAAAGTCATATTGGGTCTCTGACAGCGGTAAAAAAGTTACCTAAAGTCCAGCCTTGGTAGGGCTTAAAAACCATACATTTTGTGTCTCATTTCGGAAAAAATAAGAGTTGACAACATTGTTCATGGAGCACCGATTGATATATAAGGGCCTAGGATCATATGTTTAATGCCCCACTGCCATTAAACGGGTCTTCTACCTTTTCACCTTTACACTTTAGCACAGTAGAGGAAAAATAACAGCCATCATAAGTGTTAAAATTATCGAACAACTACCCAGAGATAAAGTGTGTTGGCAAATACAGCTGACATCATCCAACTACAAGACAAGGTTATCTCCCTGTCAGATGAGGGTTATCTGTCCTTGGCTGAACTCTGGTTTTTCTCAACTGTCTGCAAACAAAAAATATTTGTGCTTTATAAAATGCCTTAACACTGCACGCCACAAAGTAGCTCTGAAAAGAACACTTGCAGTTTTGATGCGATCAAAGGCGACTGACCCAGACACTGTCCCGACCCGTGACGAAGTCGTCTACCGGGCATCCAATGGGCGACCTGCTCGCCGATGATTGCATACTCAACTCTATTTGCAGACAAGGTGCGTCATATAGACTCTAAAGCAGTGCTATCCAACCTTTCCAGGTAGCGCCCCCCTCTAGTAAATGACAAAACCAGCTTGAGTATTTAGTAAGGCTCCCACAACCACTTGAGCATATGACAAGACCCCTAGGCCGACCTCAGGCCACTTACACTTTGAGTATATTGCAATCCTTCTATGCTTACTTGAGTATACGGCAACCTCCCCCCCCCCCCTCCTTCAACCTGTTTCTCCCCTTTGTTTCAATGTAAGAAAATATGATTAAAAAAAGAAGTACAACAAATTCCACCACAACAAGAGAAACAGAGAGTATGGAGACACGTTTTGGTCACAATGTGTTCTTAATTTATTATTAAATGCGCGTGTTATCACATTAATTACACTTTAAATTGTATATGTGTGTGTTATCACATTAATTACACTTTAAACTATATATGTGCAAACCGCTCAAGAAAGCAAAAATTTCGTTGTTTTGTTTAATATAAGTTAAACAGTATTTTATTTATAAATTAAACTAAAACGAAATGTAGTATGACAAACTACAAATGCTCTCACTTTCAAAATGCCTTGAAAGCTTATTGCGCTCTATAAGGAGGGTGGAGGTGTGGCCGCAACCTCCAGGCTGGAGACCACTGCTCTGAAGGACCTGCTTTCCCAGTGGTTCTCAACCTTCGCAATGCAGCGACCCTTTAATACAGTTTCTTCGTGTTGTGGCGACCCACAATCATAACAATGTGTTCGTTACTACTTCATAACTTCAATGAATATGTGTTTTCTGATGACCTTTGGCTACCCCCTGGGTGAAAGGGTCGTTCGGCCCAAACAAGCGTCGTGACCCAGTTTGAGAACCTATGTGCTATATGATGAAGCAATAACATTCTAGAGTAAATCTCGTCTGACTGGAACCATGTCCGTGTCAGGACAGTGGGTTAAGAGGTACTAAACAGCAACAAGTGGACAATGGGCAAGAACAGACATAGAATCTATAAACTAAAGGACTAGTTCAACCGGAGGTGGGGGGGGGGGGGGGTAATTTGGCGAAACATAGGCGAACTTTTATTTTAATCAGGTTACAACTAGTTCTCTTGGCATGTCAGCTCTTCGTTAGTTGAAGAAAGAGACTGAGCACGTGTTTGAATTTTCCGAGAGCATTGATGTCAATTCTTGGTCCATTCATTCATTCTAGTATTAACACATTGATATATTCTAATATTTAGTCATTCATTCAATTTATTATTAATTCATTCACACAATCATTCTACCATTCATTTATTAATTTTTTTTAATTTTTCTATCATTCATTCTATTATGCATTTATTCTATCATCCGTTATTCATTTATTCATTTCATTATTAATTAATTATTTTATTCATTCATTTATTACACAATTCATTCATTTATTCCTTCTATCATTAATTTATTATATCATTTATTATATCATTTATTTATACATTATATTATTTATTTATTCAGCATTCATTCATTATATCATTCATTTATTCATTAATTCTATCATACTTGCACTCTCTTTCTCTCTTTCTCTTTCTTTCCTCCAGAAAACAGACTGCGCCTATGTGATCATGCTGATGGCCGTGTACTGGATCACAGAATCACTACCGATTGCCGTGACCTCTCTGCTGCCCGTGGTCCTCTTTCCTTTCTTGGAGATTATGTCTTCTGGTGAGGTGGCTGCCGAGTATTTGAATGTAAGTAGAACCCTACCCCCTGTGTCGGTTCCGGGGCCTCATGCATTCTTCTCATTCTTCTGCTTTCAATTTCCCCGTGGGGAATACGTTCCCAACTAACTTAGTCAGATCGTTTTGTCCATAAGTGATAGGCGGTACTACAACGATGCAGACTGCTTTTGGTTTTCTCTGCACAGTGTAATCAATCATTCTTCTGTTAGAAGAGCCTTCCCTCGTCGTGGCTGATTATTTCCTGTTTGTCTTTTTCACTTTTCCATTTTTGGTTAGTCTTGGGGAGCTTTTGGTTTTTTGTTGTTGTTGACAAGAACAGGTAGGGAAACCCAAGCCCTACCCTACCCTTAGTCGCCTCTTTTGACATGCCTGGTAATACTGTTCTTTGCTTCTCATGGGTGCTAGGGTAACAAACAGGTGGGGGCCACATTTAGCGACATTTAAATTATCATTGGTGTAACGGTTAGATTCTCGCCTGTGGAGCCCAAGGTCGTCCGTTCAATTCCACTTGTAGCCGGGTTTATTTTCAAGCATGACTTGGGCTGCTAGGTCGACCCAGTCTTTGAAGGGTACTAGGTGAAGTCCTGTGAAGTAAAGGGGGCCATTATGATGTTGACCCCATCGCCCTTCGAAGGCCGATTGGCCTATAAATATTTGAGTCTAGAATTGTATACTTTACGTACCACTGGCGTGTAAATGGCTCTTTACATTTTTAACTTTATATTATCATTTACGTAAATGTGTAATTTTATTTTTTATGTCGAAGGCCTGAGTGTCTATTTGACGACTGTAGGGGATGATAGTGAATGATGGAAGGGCACTTGATGACCGCTTAGCGACTAGGCGTTCGACAGCCCACGGAAGTTTCCGACAAGAACATCGTGACTGACGAGTGAAGATTATAGGATTCATGGGTAGTTGACTGACCGCGCGGTGGACGATGGACCGGACGAAACGTGCAGGGCGAAGGTTTTTCGGGGCGTTGGCTCAGAGACCTGGACTGTGACGTGTTGTATTTGACGGAGAGATTTCTATAAATCGTATTGTCAAAAGTATTATTCATTTATAATTGTTTTGCATTCAATACTATGAAAATATCTACGTCTGTGGCTTAAGCGCTGCAAAAGCACTTCAATATGCTGGGGTACCGGGTTCGATACCGCCACAAGTGATTTGCCTGCGGTTATACCAAGAGTCGACCTTTTAGTGAGCAATGACAAAAACTAATCTTAAATAGGATTTATATTTGGAGTGGAACTTTCATTATGAGCATCTTGAAAAGCCATGGTAGAGCTTTTTCCGGGTAAGACCTTATTTTCATAGAAGCGGGGGTGGAAAGGGGGGGGGGGGAGAACCCATGTCAGACGTCCAGTACATCTGCATCTTTCTCCCCCAGGACACGAGTATGCTGTTCATCGGTGGACTAGTGATGGCCATCGCTATAGAGTACTGGCATATTCACACCCGAGTGGCCATGCGTATCATGATGCTCGTTGGAACCGAACCCAAATGGTCAGTTTGTCTTTTATTATTATAATGAAATGTATATGTTTAGTAACTAATTTTTTTTAGCTAGCAACTCCTCGCTAGTCATCATTATTGACAATTAATTCAAAATTATAGGGGCTGCGTGGTCTCGAGGCACGGTGGCTGCCTCGAGTGCTAGAGGTTTCGAGTTTAATCCCCGGTAAGGGCTGGGATTTTTTCAGTTGGACTTCAAGTAATTTCCCCTGGTCTCTGGGTAGTGAGTTTGACGCCAGTGTGCATTGTTGCGCAACTTAAAAAAAATCCCTCGGCAGTGGAAATTAAAAAGAGTAGCCTGACGGCGCTGTCCATGTAACATATGGAGTTTAAAATCTACCTAAAGTATTTCAAGAGCCTCACCAGTGCTACAGAGTATGTGCACTGTGCTGAGCTTATTCTGACTCAGACTTCAGTAAGAAGAAGAACGGAGCATTTATGGGTTACTACCAGTATGCTATGATATTGTTCCGTTGTTCAAACCTCAGACCTCAAGTTAAAAATGTAGGTGTAATTCGAGCACATTCCAGTGCTTGTATATAATATTTGGTGCTGTTGATAATTTTTAGTATTGCTTGTTAATGAAATGATGTATCAATGAATTGATGTATGAATGAAATGATGTATGAATGAAATGATGTATCAATCAATTGATGCATGAATGAAATGCTCTATGAAAGGGGGAAGATTAGAAGGGCAGAGTGTTAGACGGGCCTGCATGCCCAAATCTGAACCCACAAAAATCAGGCCTATAAAACGCCAAGGATACAAGGTAGGGTAAGTTGTACCCTGGACATCACACAAGCGATAAACACCCGGTGATACAAAGTGCCGCCATGTGGTGTGAGGTTCACCCGCGGAGAGGTCCTAGAAACCCCGTTCAGCCGTTTAGCCATATTTATGGGTCGGCCGTATTCCGGGCTCCCTGTAAAAGCTACAGTAAGGCTTCAAATAACGACAAATGGCATCACACACGGGGACGACTGAGATAAGCCAAGGATACTGTTTGTTTGTACTTTGAGTTTTACCTACGAAAGCATTAAACAGGCTTCATAATTATATACTACAAACTATTTAAAATTAGCCCCAAAACTGAGCAACGAATGATCAAAATTACTCAGTAACTTCACCCCCCCCCCCCCCCCCCCCCCCCCCACCCCCAAGCAGTTGAGAAACTAACCACAGTTGTACCTTTTTTTTTTCAATACTTACCGTCCTTTTTTTAGGGATGAATTTTTTTGTTTCTTGACGCCCCACCCTGGCTTTTTCCAGGGGCCGCAATATAGCCGGGCTATATATACGGCCTAATGGCTAAACGCGGTTTCTGGGACCCCTTCACGGTGATCCTCATCCACATGGCGACACATTGTGTCATCGGGTGTTTATCGCTTGTGTGATGTCCTGGTGGGGTAGAAAGTCAGTCAGTCGTAAATTTTTAGTCTATATTAAGATACTGATATTTTGACATTAATGACTTTCTCTAGAGGAGGAAAGTAGCAGGCCAAGCTACACCTTGTCCTTGTCCTTTTGAGGAGAAAAAAAATGAAAAGCTCGACCACGTTCTTACTGCTGCTAATTAGCCGAGGCTGCTAGCAGTCTCCACCTATATTTGTGGTCTGGGTTATTTGCGTCACTTTCGTGACTGAATTCTAGTGTTTGTGCCATTTCTGGGCTTGATGCTTCCATCCGAATCAGACCGCTCGTCCTCCACCCTGTTGTCACTTGCGCGTGTCTCCCTCGTCTTACTTATTGTTTCCAGTTTGTTTTGTTTCCCTTTGATTTGGCCAGGCGTATTTCGTAAGGGGGAGCGCTTTTCCACACAATGTAAATTAATTTTATTGAGTGTTAAAATGGGTCTGTTTACAAGGTTGTGTGGTTTCTGTATTGTACGTGTTCTTTACATATGTTGCCTTTTGTACGTGTGTGTGTTTTATTTTTCTATACAGAGCGTTGCTGTTTGATCGAATAATTGTGTGAGTGCATTGCGTGACGAAACAGAACATAAACATATATACATTTAGTATATGTCTAATGGAGGTCTCTTTGGAATACTAGTCGTAATCCTCTGTACTTTATGGGAAACGTTATAATGTGTTCTTTTTTGCCATAAGTACTGAAAACAGTTTTTCCTCCTCCTCCTCCTTTTAAGGAGGAGGAGGAAAAACTGTTTTCAGTTTACAACGTCAGTTGTATGCCTAGGCTATTACTAGGCATGATTACGACATACGTTTGTTCTCGTCGTCTAGGCTGTTGTTAGGGGACATATGATTGTTGATAGCGACATGTTTATTGTTCTTGTCTAGGCTGTTTATATGCATGATCACGACGTATATTTGTTGATGCATAAACATATGCTGTTAACCCAAATGAACATTTAATTAAGTATTTTTTTAAGAATACAGTCTAAGCTGTTTTTAGGCGACATATGTTTGTTCTTGTCTAGGCATGATGACGACATATATTTGTTGTAGTTGTCTAGGCTGTTGCTAGGCATGATCACGACATATGTTTGTTGTTGTGTCTAGGCTGTTGCTAGGTATGATGACGGCAACATGGTTCCTGTCCATCTGGATTTCAAACATCGCCACCACGGCCATGATGCTCCCCATATCTGAAGCCATCATGGAACAGTTGAAGGGAGGACAGACAAGGAAAAAACAAGGTAAGCAGCCTGTTAAGTCTTATCTTGTCCTCTTACTCTTCCTCTTCTTTCTCTTTTTGTTCTTCGTCTCTTTCTTCTTTCTCTTCTTCTAGTTAACGGCACTTAAGTAAAATAAAACAGTAAAGGACATTTTTTCCACGCCTTCGGGCATATTGGGCACATTGGGCTAGACCTAAATTGTACAGCCCAGTCAGTATTTGGTGGATGAGAGGGTCAGCAACACACCCAAGTCCCTTAACTGAGACAGACAATTCTGGTTGTTTATCAGCTTCTGTGCTTTGGTCTTGTTCCAGAACTTGAGTTTTGCGTGTGCATCCGTTTCACAGATCTTGCTGATTTTTATTCAGACTGTTGGTTTCTGGCTCACATTGTCAGGGATACTAGCGTTCCAAGACATCTGTCTTGAGAGAGAGAGAGAGAGAGAGAGAGAGAGAGAGAGAGAGAGAGAGAGAGAGAGAGAGAGAGAGAGAGGGGGGGAGTATACCAGCTGCTTCCAACAACGCATATCCTAAATTACGAGCTAATTACGAGTTTGTTTAAATCGAATGTGTTAAGCAGAAAGAGGAAAATATCACAGCCTGCTTTAAACCACAGCACAACATGCCGACTGCCTTTTAAGATTAAACACTGAAGAATTTGAATAATCATGCTTTCTTCAGCAGTAGAGAGGTACATCCTCTTTTGAGACTGGGTATAGCTAAGCCTCAGTGTTTACCTTTCTAATGAAGTGGTGTGGGTTGGAGGTTAGGAAACACTAAAGGTAGGATGACCATAATATCTCAAGCCATTACACAGGACATGAAACAAATATTTTCAGCGGAAAACCGGACATCCCAAGCAAGTCCATTTAAACCCACACCCTTTATTTCTAGGCCACCAGACAGAAAGGGTTAATTGCTAGCTCAGCATTAATATTAACATCTGAATCCCGACACAATATATGACACATCACAAGACACAGGGCACGTCACAGAACACTACACGGCAAACTACACAGCACACGACATAACACACTACACAGCACACAGCACACTACACAACACTACACACACACAGCACAGACACTACACACACAGCACACACACAGCACACGACACAAACACTACAGCACACGACACAGCACACGACACAGCACACACAAGCCCACACAGCACACTACACAGCACAGCAACACTTCACAAGAACACTACACAGCACACTACACAGCACACTACACAGCACACGACACAACACACAACACAGCACACAACACAGCACACTTCACAACACACTACACAGCACACGACACAGCACACGACACAACACACTACACAGCACACAGCACACGACACAACACACTACACAGCACACAGCACACGACACAGCACACAGCACACGACACAACACACTACACAGCACACAGCACACGACACAACACACTACACAGCACACAGCACACGACACAACACACTACACAGCACACAGCACACGACACAACACACGACACAGCACACTACACAGCACACGACACAACACACTACACAGCACACGACACAGCACACGATACAGCACACTACACAGCACACTTCACAACACACTACACAGCACACGACACAACACACTACACAGAACACGACACAGCACACTACACAGCACACTACACAGCACACGACACAGCACACGACACAGCACACGACACAACACACTACACAGCACACTACACAGCACACTACACAGCACACGACACAACACACGACACAGCACACTACACAGCACACGACACAACACACTACACAGCACACTACACAACACACGACACAGCACACGACACAACACACTACACAGCACACTACACAACACACGACACAGCACACGACATAACACACGACACAGCACACGACACAACACACTACACAGCACACTACACAACACACGACACAGCACACGACACAGCACACGACATAACACACGACACAGCACACGACACAACACACGACACAACACACGACACAGCACACGACACAGCACACGACACAACACACGACACAGCACACGACACAGCACACGACATAACACACGACACAGCACACGACACAACACACTACACAGCACACTACACAACACACGACACAGCACACGACACAACACACGACACAGCACACGACACAACACACTACACAGCACACTACACAACACACGACACAGCACACGACACAGCACACGACACAACACACTACACAGCACACGACACAACACACTACACAGCACACGACACAACACACGACACACACGACACAGCACTACACAGCACACGACACAACACACGACACAACACACTACACAGCATACGACACAGCACACGACATAACACACTACACAACACACTACACAGCACACGACACAGCACACGACAGAGCACACGACACAGCACACGACATAACACACTACACAACACACTACACAGAACACGACACAGCACACGACACAGAACACGACATAGCACACGACAGAGCACATGACACAGCACACGACATAACACACTACACAACACACTACACAGAACACGACACAGCACACGACACAGAACACAACACAGCACACGACACAGCACACGACACAGCACACGACATAACACACTACACAACACACGACACAGCACACGACACAGCACACGACACAGCACACGACACAGAACACTTCACAGCAGACAAAACAGCACACGACACAACACGCTACCCAACACACTACACAGCACACGCCACAAAAAAACTACACAGCACACTGCACAGAACACTACACAGCAGACAAAACAACACACGACACAACACGCTACACAACAAACTACACAGCACACGACACAATACACTACACAGCACACGACAGTAAGAGAGAATAATTATTAGGAGAATAATAAAAGAGGTTGAAAATTAAAAAAAAAAAAAGTATAATCAGTAATGTTGATTTCCTAAGTAAAGAGAACTAACAACCCTGAAAACACTCTCCGTGTATAATTCAACAGAGGTTTTACAAGTAAACATAAAACAATGAAAAACAGATAGCGGCTTGAGCTTTTTATTGACTATACACAAGTGTTTGACCGCAAGGGATACGAACGAAAGAGAAATGTAAAGTGCAATTAAACAGTAATTGCCACGGTGCAAACAAAACAGATTATTGCTTTAAATTATTAACGTGCAACTAGGTCGCGATTTTCATAATCTTGACCTAACCCCAAATACGACCCACCTTAAACGTTACTAGACTCCCCAGACTACCGACCTAAACTTGACCAGACGCTCAAGGCAACCCTCCCTAAACTTGACCAGACTCCCAAGACCACCCTGAGTAAAAAGAGTACCAGAATTTGTCATGAAAAGCACACACAACCAAGCCGTTCCACAAGAACTAGTACTTCTAACAATATAAGGCAGGTGGAAAACGGTATAATTTAGTACCATCACCACCAACACGACTACTAAAACTACTACCACTACTACTACTGCTGCTGCCACTACTACTACTACCACAAAAACAACAACAACTACTACTACTATTACTACTGCTACTACTATAACCACCACCACCACCAACCTCAATATTTGTTCAAACAATATAAAGCAGGAGAAAAATGGTAGTTTCTAGTACTATCGCCACCATTTGTAATACTGCCACTACTGCTGCTACTTCCAGTACCACTACTTTTACTACTACTGCAACAACAACTAGCACCACCACTGCTGCTACTACAATTGCTACAGGTACTACGACTATTACTACTAATACTACGACTACTACTGTTACTACTATTTCTACCACCACGACCACTGCTACTACCACCACCATCAACACCACTACTACCACCACTACCACAACCCCTACTACTACTTTGGCGACTGCCACCACTACTACTGCAATTCTAACAACTGTTACTACTATTAAACACAGGAACATGCAAAAACTCTCTCTCTCTCTCTCTCTCTCTCTCTCTCTCTCTCTCTCTCTCACACACACACACACACACACACACACACATTGATATCTTTACACCATTACGACAACGGTCAGGACCGCATGTGAGTGAATTACTGTAAGCTCTAGCTGAACGTTTCATTTCTAGGTGGAGCAACAATGGAACTGCAGGTACTTCCCTCTGCTAATGGGACACAACAAGCCTCCGACCGTAAAGACAGAAAGTATGTGTGGTCTGTCTGGCTAGCTGTTTGTCTGTCTCTCTGCCTGTCTGTGGCTATCTCTGTCTGGCTATATGTCTGTCTGTCTGTATATCTATGACTGTCTATCTGTCAGGCATCTCTGTATGCCTGCCTATATCTGTCTGTATGTACAGTGTATTTGTAAATGGAATGACAAGATGCAGGTAGTCAAACGGTTTCTGAAACTATTGAAATTAGAACACCTCACATGCTGCTGAAGATCGGGATGGAGCATTAATAGCAATGTTCTGAGTGGTCTCACGTCGATTTCCAAATCCACTCAGTTACTTAGTCGCGCTTGAGTCCTGATCTCCAATGAACTGATTAGAAACTTCCTTCGAAGTCGGAGTGCATCTACCCGAGCTGTAAGGAACAAAGAAATGCACACAAATAAGTTAAGTAAAACGAAAGTGCACGCAAAACTCAGGCCCTGGCAAAAGGCTAGTCTAAATGGACTAAAACCAGGACTTTCCGCCGAAGCCTACAGCCGATGAACAAAAGAGAAGACTGGACAAAAAGCTGGTCAAACCAAGTATTCTCAAAAAAGATACTTAAATGTTCATTTGGGTTAACAGCATATGTTTATGTTTCAATTACCAAAATTTGTTTAAGTCATATAGCATGAATGTTTCTGAAAGTCACTCTTATCACAGTCTGCCGAAAAGAATCCCCGTCTCTCGCCAGCTCTCCCGCCTCATGTACTTTTATACTCAAGGTGTCATTTATATCTTGTGTCCATCTTCGTGCTGATCGGCCTCTGCACCTCTTTCCTGGTACCATCTCTTCTGCTATTATTCTGTCCAATCCGCCGTGGTGCCTGATGTGATTAAACTACTTCAGTTTCCGAGAACAAGATGCTGTTTAGTAGCAAATTTTCCCTGATGTTCAAATCTTTTAGAATGTAGGTATGACTTATCTTTTTTCTCAACGGTATTCTGATAGTCTTTCCACATCAACATGTTTTTTTTTTTTTTTTTTTTGGGGGGGGGGGGGGGGGGGGGAAGGGACAATTGTAAAGTCAATGTAAGAAGAATGTGACACAAGGATTAGATATAGAGATATGATGTAGAGTTACATGGCAGCCAACAAAATAAGGATCTTTCACTTAGTCCAAATAGACGAATGTGCCACAAAGATTGGATATAGAGACGTTGATGTGGAGGTACATGGCAGCCAAACAGACAAGGATCTTTCACGTAGTCTAAAGAAAGAATGTGATCCAAAGATTAGATATAGAGATCTACATGGTAGCCAGAAAGATACGGATCTTTCACGAAGTCTGAATGCATATTTTTCGCAGGGCAAGCTTAGACAAAGAAAGAACTGAAGCTAACGATCAGGCCCAGCCGAAGGTCACAGCTGACGTGGAAATGGCTCAGCAGGTCTTGGAGGACGATCCGGCCTACAAGAGGTTCTGCAAAGCCATGTCGCTGAGCATCTGCTACTCCTCCAACGCTGGTGGCATTGCTAGCCTGACAGGGACGGGCCCTAATCTGGTCTTGAAGGGGCAGGCAGACGAGTAAGTTGGCAGCTATCACGGGCAATCACGTATCAGATTCAGTCTTTCGTTCATTTTGGTCATTGTGTTGCTGCGATAGATCACGACAGGTGAAGGTCACAGATAAACGCTGTGTTGGATCCAGTGATAATAGTACTACTATTTCTACCACTATTGCTACCACTACCACTTCTGCTGCTACTTCTGCTACTACTACTGCTGTACCACTACAAGTGCTACCACCACCACAAACACCAATATTACGACTACTACTCGAATGACTACTACTACTGTTATTATTATTAATGTTGCCACTACCACTACTACTACTACTGTTGCAACTACCACTGGTATTATTACTGATGTTGCCACCACCGCCACTACTACGGTTACCAGCATTGTTATTACTACTACTAATACTACTACTGCTGCTGCTTCTACTAATACTCCAACTACTACACTGTTACTCTTACTACTGCTATTGGTTCAACTACTCATATACAACTACGGTAGCTAATTATGCTACTCCTCCTCTTCCTCCTCCTCCGACTCCTACTACTTTTACTACTACCACTACTAATGTTACTACGACGGCTGCTACTTTTGTTACTGCTACTATGACTGCTACTGCTATTACTACAATAATGACAATGATACAACGACACTCAATACCACGACTGTTGCTACTACTTCGATTTTTTTCTGCTGCTGCTGCTGCTGTTGCTGCTACTACTAGTACTAAGACTATTACTATTATTATTGCTATGATTAATGATATTATAATTTTTACTAAGACTACTTTTATTATTACTACAACGACGTGCTATTATTAATAGTATTATTACAAAGACTCCTATTTTTTTTAACAACGGCAAAAAACAACTAGTACTGCATCTACTGTAACTACTACTATCGATACTACTAATATTACTACTGTTACTTTGTTCACTATTACTACTATTACTTTCACTAACTGTTACTACTACTACTACTACTACTACTACTACTACTACTACTACTACTACTACTACTATACTACTACTACTACAACTACTACTACTACTACTACGATTTGTGCCTGCATTTTAAAAACTCCAGTTCACATTTTAATCGGTTTCTTTCAGTCTCTACCAACGGTATGGGTTGGTGGATCCTGTCACCTTTGGAACCTGGATCGGTTACGGCTTCCCGTTGTCGATACTGATAATGTTGAGCGGGTGGCTATGGCTTCTGACAACCTACCTCAGATGTGGGTGAGACAGCTTTCTTTGGCTCCTCGTGTGGCTGTCTCATGACTGTTGCCTGGCTGTCTCATGACTGTTGCCTGGCTGCCTCATGACTGTTGCCTGGGTGTCGAGTGATTGTTGCCTGGCTGTCTTGTGGCTGTTGCCTGGGTGTCGTTGGATGCCTGGTCACCTGACTGCTGAACCTGTGTCGATCGATTTTTTACTGGCTTCCCGTTGTGGGTGTTGAATGAATGTTGCCTGGCTGGCTATGACTGTTGCCTGGGTGTCGAGTGAGATTGTTGCCTGGCTGTCTCAGATGTGGTGTCGAGTGAGACAGCTTCTTTGGCTTTTTCGTGATGGGTTGTGGCCTGCTGTCTTGTGGCTGTTGCCTGGGTGTCGTGTGATTGTTGCCTGGCTGTCTCATGACTGCTGTCTGGGTGTCGAGTGATTGTTGCCTGGCTGTCTCATGACTGTTGCCTGGGTGTAGAGGCTGATATGACCTGTTTGCCTGGCTGGACTGTGTGCTGTTGCCTGGGTGACTTGTTGCCTGGCTGTCTCATGACTGTTGCCTGGGTGTCGAGTGATTGTTGCCTGGCTGTCTCATGACTGTTGCCTGGGTGTAGAATGATTGTTGCCTGGCTGTCTTGTGGCTGTTGCCTGGGTGTCGTGTGATTGTTGCCTGGCTGTCTCATGACTGTTGCCTGGGTGTCGAATGATTGTTGCCTGGTTGCTTCATGACTGTTGCCTAGGTGTCGAGTGATTGTCTTCAGTTGGGAAAATATGAACGGGTATCTTGTGCTCAGAGAGGCTTACACGGCTCGATAAGAGTTAAGTGTAACAAATAAACAAGTAAACATAAATCGGCATTCTTATACAGAAGTTGAAATATACAATTACACACTAGACAATATAAAAATAGAAAGCTATATTTACCGGGAATGAAAACTGTCACTTCCAGGTGACGACGTCGTTTCGTTGCAGAAACAAGACGCATGACTAACTAAAAAAAAAAAAAAAAAAAAGATATTAATTAGTCAAATGTGTCTCACAGCTTGAATCCACAGCAGGTGTGGAATGCTGGCGAAATTCAAAGGTTACCTACATTTATATTAACCAAGCGTATGTCTTCTAACAAACACAACACTCTGCACTGAAACGCTGTAGAATACAACAAACAGTTAAGGAAAAGACCTGATTGGTCAGTTTGGTATAAGAAGCATATTGTGGATTTTCGCTCAGGACTCTTCTGCTGTGTGCGGCAACGAGCAGGCTGATGGGTTAGCTGTTGCTGTCCCTCTGTGCAGTGAGCTGCTTTAACATAAAATTAAGTCTGCGAAGGCCCTGTGTTATCAAATAAATTATGTAGCAAAACAGAGCATCCATAGCACGGGATGTTACGGTCTTTCTAAACACTGGTAAAAAAAAAAAAAACCGGAGAACCTTTCAGCAGACCGTGGAAAAAAACATCATCAATATAGGACGTCTAGTTATCTAATAATTACTCTAATCGTTCCCATGTGGGATGCAATTTTTTTTTTTTTTTAATTTATTTTGATGCCCCACCCTGGCTTTTTCCGTTGGCCCTAAATATAGCCGGGCCTTAAGTATGGCCCTAACGGCTGAACGGGTTTTCCGGGACCTCTCCACGGGTGACATTTTGCGTGTTTGTCGCTCTGTGTGATGTCCTGTGGGGTGAAATTGATTTACTTACTTACTGTCTAATGAGTGGGATACTAAAAAAAGGTGTGGAGCGCTATGAGAATGCTTTCAGTGTAATAACGTCAGTTCTTTATCCCTTCAATAATGTTGTCGTGTGGTATGTTATGTGGTTTTGTTCTCTTACCTCCCCCACCATCACTACACATTGACCATTAGCATTCGCGCGCAGTACCCCAATGCAGCAGCCACTTCGAGGGAGCTCTTTTGGCTGTTCACACAAAAAAGTTTCATGACAGTGTCTCTTAGCTCGAAATGGAAGATGGCATAGACTTGCTTCACAAGGCTTCAACGTTAGGCCACGTAATCATGTTAGCGTCATAGACTCTTTATCTCCAAGTCTAGTCCGTACAGCACTGAATATTTCTGCTTTGTCCATACTTCTTCTTTCTTAGATTATTACAGTACCTACCGAGTGGTCTGCTCAGTCCTTGCCCTCTACATGGGCATACAGATGTGTGTTGGTTACTTGTAGCTGATATGCGTCACAGGCAAAGGAATATTAACCTAGTCAAGATTAAAGCTAATATGCTAGCTTTGTTGGTCTATGCGTGGCGAGCGCGCATCAAAATGCCAGGGTGTCGGGTTCGATCCCAAGTGCAGGCCATTTTTTGTTTGCCTTGCGTTGGTTTTCGACAGTAGTATGCAGAGCCGACCGCAAGTAAGCAATGGCAAACTACTGTACGTAAATCCTCCCCCTCCCCCACCCCCGCCCCTCCCCCCCCCCCCAAACAAAAACACAACAGTCAAAAACTATGCTAAGGGTCCACTTAATTTTGATGGGGCCATACATGGGAGCTAAGGACAGACGTGTTGTTCAACAAGTATATCATAAAACTGCCAATTACTAGGCTTTTATATGTTGCACAGCTTGACTGTGCAGGTAAGGATTTCATTTTGCCCCCAACAAAAAAAAATCCCCATCTTACCGAGGATTCGAACCCGGATCTCGCGCTCAAGAGCCTATCGTTCTAATCATTCGGTCAGCCGCTCCCATAGCATAACATAAAAGGCGAATAATTAAATATTTTCCTAAATCAGATGTGCTTGGTGGAAAAGAGAACTTCTAAATATAAAGGGGGGGGGGGGGGGGGGTAAAGGGGGTGAAGGGAGAATGGGGAAGGGGTCAGCTTAGGACCCTTTACAAACTGGGAGTTAAAGCAAATCGGTGCGGAAGATCGTTTGTCCGACTGACTTTCTACCCCACCAGGACATCACACAAGCGATAAACACACACAAAGTGCCACCATGTGGAAAAAGGACGACCAGATAACGATAATATCAGGTGTAGCAAATGGTGCCTAAGATGGCTGACTGACTGACTTTCTACCCCACTAGGACATCGCACAAGCGATAAACACACGATGACACAAAGTGCTCCCATGTGGATGAGGATCACCGTGGAGAGGTCCCAGAAACCGCGTTCAGCCATTAGGCCATATTTATGGTCCTGGCTATATTGCGGCCCCTGGCATGAGCCAGAGTAGGGCTTCACAACAACAAAAAATTGCATCCTGAAAAGGACGGCGAGATAACGATAATATCAGGTGTAGCAAATGGTGCGTAAAATGGCTGACTGACTGACTTTCTACTAGGACATCGCACAAGCGATAAACACCCGATGACACAAAGTGCCACCATGTGGATGAGGATCACCGTGGAGAGGTCCCAGAAACCGCGTTCAGACAATTGGCCATATTTATGGCTTGCTTATATTGCGGCCCCTGGCAATAGCCATGGTGGGGCTTCAAAAAACAAAAAAAATTTCATCCTAAAAGGACGAAACTGGATTAAAAGAAAGTACCGGACTAACAAAGCTGTAAGATGGTTTGTTCTGACGTTTATGTACGTTATGGACTTGAGGTTTAAAAAAAAAAAAACTGCATATTGCAATTTGTGATATCCTGTAAACAAAATGAAGAAAGACTTCAAAAAGTGTAAACAATGAGAGATGAAAGACGTGACTGCGCGTTTACGGCCAATGATGAAGACATTTGACTTGATTGAACGAATGAAAGTCTTCAACTGGCTTTAAAATGTATCAAGTATTGCTTCCAAAAACACATTGCACTTATGATGCAAGGTACGTAACCCATTTCTTTTGTAAAATTCGTGTGTACTTTCCCCTGACAGCTGTTCAAAAACTGAAGACCATAAAGAAAGATCCAAACGAATCAGCGCGTCAATCCGGGAGGATTACAAGAAATTGGGCCCTCTAGTGTAAGTATACATATATATTGTACAGGATATTAGCCCTTCAAATGTTACTATACATACAGCTGTACAAGAAATTGGGCCCTCTAGTGTAAGTGTACATATATTTCTACAGGATATTAGTGCTTTAAATGTTACTATACAACCAGCTCTACAGGAAATTAGTCACTCTTGTAAGAGTATAAATACCTTTCTGAATGACGCTCAACCATCTGGTGAATATAAACTTTATTTTGAACAAAATCTACACCTTCAGATGTCAGAAATGTTTTAGCAGCGATAGCATGTATATATAGCATACATACTTTTCTACAAGGAACGGGACTTTAGTTACTAGTAGAACAAATATGTGGGACTCCTGTGGCCAGGTAGTCAAGTGGTTTGTTCGAGCTATAAAGATCATGGGTTCGCTTCACGGCTGTGCCGATCGGTTTACAGGTGCAATTTTTTACACAGATCACCGGAGATCGTCGCTGGGGCTAAGGTGTTAGTAATGTGTGCGACCCTGTCAGCAGGTGGTTAGAACAACTGCAGAAAGAGAACAGAGCTAGTATATTCTTCTTCACCTCCTCCTCCTTCTCCTCCTCCTCCTCCTTCTTCTTCTTCTTCTTCTTCTTCTTCTTCTTCTTCTTCTTCTTCTTCTTCTTCTTCTTCTTCTTCTTCTTCTTCTTCTTCTTCTTCTTCTTCTTCTTCTTCTTCTTCTTCATTTTCTTCGTTTTATGTTTCGAATGCTCAGGTCAGACTATCAGGTTGGTTTTTCACGATAATGTCTTGTGACCACTTTCGTGCTAGAAAAATCCTGCCTCGCACACACAAAATGCCCACAGAGAAATCTTTTGCTAAACTTAAAAAGGGAAATAATAAAATGAGGGAGAGCTTGAATGAACGACAAGTCCACATTTTAATACCATATTTTACACACAAAAATACAACTAAGATCGTCAGCTAGAAGAAGAGATTTGTCGCCGAATGGCCAGTCGGAGCACTGACTCTATTGGTGCTCACTTGATAATGAATAGATAGTAGTTCATAATTCAAGGTTCGTCACACTTGTGAAATAAAACAAAGATGCTGAGTTTTGTCGTTATCAATTTCTCGTCGCTTTTGTGTGTGCCATCATGTCTCACTTTTTTTTTAATACATGAATAAATATAGATTTTTAAATCTTTAAGCAAAATATGTAAGACACGGTTTTATTTTCAGGGAACGTGAGTAGCAGTTGCTGCATTCTGATTAAAAGAGATATTATAAATATACAGTACACGATTAGACAATCTATTTATGGGCTCTCACAGGAAGAAATAGAAAGATAGGCGGACACACTAAACAATATGCAAATCGAAAGCTCTAAGCCTGGAATCGAACCTGTTATCCGCCCTCCCCCACCACACCAGTGGCCTGTGCGCCTCGCTATGAAAACAGGTGTACTAAGAACATGACGACTCGGCACCCCATAAAGGAACTCTTCGTTGGCCGTTTCTGTCGCACAGCTTGAAATCCACAACTATGAAATGTGTCAGAAATAATCTCAAGCCATTGAGATGAAACCATAGGCTAATTCCAAGCATAGATCGAATAAGAAACACAACAACAATTGTTAGTTTATACACACACACACACACACACAAACACACACACACAACACACATACACTATATATATATATAATATATATATTATAATATATATATTGATAATATATTATTTACGGCCCAAGGCCTTGCCACTCCCCATCTGTTTATTTATGATTATAAAAAGTGATTAGAGGCGAGAGGTTAAGGATGTTCTCTTTCTCCAGAGCAGGTCAAGTGATGGTGTCAGTGCTCTTCATCGTTTTATTGGCTCTGTGGATAACTCGTGATCTGGGAGGCGTGTCTGGCTGGGGGAAATCGTTCACGCCTGAGTAAGTTTACTTACACTAGCTCGCTCACTCATTCACTGAGGATTTCTATTGCTCATCTAATGATCTGTCATTGTTTCAATTTGCTTGATTGATCACTTACTCGATTGCTTAGTATTTCATTGGTTTGTGTCATAGTCGACGCATTTAAAAGATCTCTTGCTTGATTTGTCTCACTCTGGTGTTCAAAATCAAACATTTACCATAGTTCTATCTCTGTGTAATCTCTATCTCTCTCGCGCGCGCTCTTCTCTCTCTATTTCTATCTACGTCTATCTATATATATCTATCTATCTATCTATCTATCTATCTTCTATCTATACTATCTATCTATCTATCTATCTATCTATCTATCTAATCTATCTAATCTAATCTTCTATCTATCTATCTATCTATCTATCTATCTATCTATCTATCTATCTATCTATCTATCTATCTATCTGATATCTATCTATCTATCTATCATATCTATCTATCTATCAAATCATCTATCTATCTATCTATCTATCTATCTATCTATCTATCTATCATTATCTATCTATCTATCTATCTATCTATCTATCTATCTATCTATCTATCTATCTATATATCTATCTATCTATCTATCTATCTATCTATCTATCTATCTATCTATCTATCTATCTATCTATCTATCTATCTATCTATCTATATCTATCTATCTATCTAATCTATCTATCTATCTATCTATCTATCTATCTATCTATCTATCTATCTATCTATCTATCTATCTATCTATCTATAATCTATCTATCTATCTATCTATCTATCTATCTATCTATCTATCTATCTATCTATCTATCTATCTATCTATCTATCTATCTATCTATCTATCTATCTATCTATCTATCTATCTATCTATCTATCTATCTATCTATCTATCTATCTATCTGTCTGTCTGTCTGTCTATCTATCTGTCTGTCTATGTCTGTCTGTCTGTCTGTCTGTCTGTCTGTCTGTCTGGTCGTCTGTCTGTCCTGTCTGTCTGTCTGTCTGTCTGTCTGTCTGTCTATCTGTCTGTCTGTCTATCCTGTCTGTCTGATCGGTCGTCGGTCGGTCTGTCGGTCGGTCTGTCTGTTCGAGTCTATCGGTCTGGATCGTATCGGTCGGTCGGTCGGTCGGTCGGTCGGTCGGTCGTGTTTCGGTCTGTCGGTCGGTCGTCGGTCGGTCTGTCGGTCTGTCTGTCTGTCGTCTGTCTGTCGGTCTGTCGGTCTGTCCTGTCTGTCTGTCGGTCTGTCGGTCGTCGGTCGGTCGGTCGTCTGTCGGTCGGGTCTGTCTGTCTGTCTGTCTGGTCTATCGGTCTGTCGGTCTGTCGGTCTGTCGGTCGGTCGGTAGGTCGGTCGGTCGGTCTGTCGGTCCTGTCTGTCTGTCGGTCGTCGGTCGGTCGGTCGGTCGGTCTGTCGTCTGTCGGTCTGTCGGTCTGTCGGTCGGTCGGTCGGTCGGTCGGTCGGTCGGTCGTCGGTCGGTCCGTCAGGTCGGTCGGTCGGTCGGTCGGTCGGGTCGGTTCGGTCGGTCGGGTCGGTCTGTCGGTCGGTCGGTCGGTCGGTCGTCGGTCGGTCGGTCGGTCGGTCGGTCGGTCGGGTCGGTCGGTCGGTCGGGTCGGTCGTCGGTCGGTCGGTCGGTCGGTCTGTCTGTCTGTCTGTCTGTCTGTCTGTCTGTCTGTCTGTCTGTCTGTCTGTCTGTCTGTCTGTCTGTCTGTCTATCTATCTATCTATCTATCTAATCTAGCTAATCTATCTGTCTGTCTTTTTTCTTCGTTTCGTTCGTTCTTTTTGTCTTTCCGTCTTTCAAAAAATGCTTTGAAATTTTTTTCCTTCTATCTTTCGTTCTTTGTTTCTGTCTTTTTATGTACGGCACAATTTATCGAATCTATAATTTTTTCAAAATATTTTCTGTGTCGGTAGCGACATGAAGCTACCATAAACATTTAAATTGTCAAATTAGAGATAGACAAGCGACAGCTTCACAAGGATGCAGCTCCGAAGATGCCTCCACAATCAGACGAATGAAATCTGTCTGAATGGACCCCTTTTTAATCATCTTTAATCTGTTGTCTATCACGACATGCTTGTTGAGGAACATTATTCTTTTTTTTCCCCACGAGAAACACAATTGGGCCTGCAACCTATATTGTGGACATAGATCCAACCATTCCTAGATTTGACTTTTTATTTCAGTGAAAAGTATTCATTTTTGTGCCTAATTGAATGTTGATTTGACTCCCTGGGAATGAACCGGATGTTTGAGATTCAAACAACGGATTAACATCATGGCACATGGGGTAGTATCCCATAAGCGCCCGGTTCTTCTTTTAACTCTAGTCTGGGTTCGAAGAAGCTCACCAAAGTGCACAGGCTCTGTTGCACCGGTGAGGATCCTGAAATACTTTTTTGAGTAGATTTATAACTCTAAATTTTTTCCTGGGCAACGCCGTTAGGCTACTCTTTTCGATGTCCAACTGCAAGGGATATTTTTTTACGTGCGCATCAATGCATAAGAGCGTCCGATCTCTCTAGCCAGAGACTATCCACTTGAAAAAAAAACCCAACCCTTACTGGAGATTGAACCCGGAACCACTGGCACTCAAGGCGGACACCGTTCCTCGAGATCACGCAGCCCCCTGGGGACCGGATGAGATATAGCGAAAAACATCAGGCAATGAATTATGCAATGTTTTGTTTGTGTCCACATTTTTAAAAATTAACAGTCGAAACTATTGAATATTTTCCCGAGTTTAATTTTTAACTTTCATCTGGCTCCCCCTAGGGTCAAGGACGGAGCTTCATCCATACTTATCTGCATCCTGTTGTTTGCCCTCCCCTCCACCCTGCCGTTTCTAAAGTCATACAGTGACCCATCCCACCCCAGCAAGTGGGGCAAGGGAGGAGTCGCCAGTGTCAGGAACACAGTCATAGGTAAGGTTTCTCTCTATTAGTTCCAGATGGTTCATGTAATGTGTCTCCTCCCCATTTAGTCAACCTCGTGTAGGTTCAACACTGGCTCTGTTGTCTAGGTGTTATGTCACATTTTATTCCAGCCAAACTTCTCTTCTCTCCAACTGTCACACGTCTTTAAATGACAGTCGAAGAAAGTTATCATCAATTCACAGGTTTATTATCAACACAACACAAGCGACAAGAATCAACAGTAGAACTAATCACTTACGCCATTCGGGCAAACTCGCCTCTTGCTCACGCTCTGAGTCTCCAGCCACGCTTCAGACGATGGACACAGGCATGTACGCGACTAGCATAACCAACAGGCCGTAGAACACAACTGCTCTCCTAAACAGTGATTCAACACAGCTTCGCTCCTTGTCGTTCAGGACTAACGTTCACTCGATTCTCATCCAGATCCACTTTCATACTTATCACTCTGAATTCAACTGAACTGCCTTTTAATCTGGGGTCCAGTCACAGAATGACCACCTCATTCTCAATCTCCCAGCTCCCTCATTCACGCGTGAAATGCTAAATTCTGTCTTTTCACCATCTCCCCGTGACACCCCTGCTACTACGGACTTTACCAATTTTTTCAATCAGCCATTTCCCCATGTTTTATGATTATCACACTAGGGACTTTCCCAATTCTGTCACTCAGTCATACCCTGTCGTTATACCTGTTTATAGGATCATTACAGTTGCGAAGTAGAAACGCAGTTTGGCGCAATAATCAGGATGAACAAGTTGTCAATGTATGCCTTTTAAAGATACAGCAAATATGGCGCTGCATTTAAAATAGTTGGCCAGATTCCTTTTGCATGAACAGATCAAACACGAAATAGGTAACAACGCACGTTGTGTGCGCTGATATACATATGCATAGTTTGAGCACGCACGGCGAGTTGGGTTGGACGGAAAGATTTGTTGTGCATCCATGAGTAGGGTTAAAGGTATTCAGCATATCTTTGTTTTTCCTTTTTTACCAACGATGTATTGTCACCTGAAAATTTTTTTGTTTTTGTTTTGTTGACTGGAAACACCTATGTCGTTGGAATGAAGCCTGATTCTTCTGTGCACTTCAAACAAGTCTGATGTTTCCTCAGCTGCTCTGACTGCTGCTTGTTGTTCATGCTAAAGGGACTCCATTAAATCTGTTAGGAATTCCACACAAATCATTCTATGCTACAGTGTTTGGCAATTAGACGCTCGCCTGCGTTCCGAAGGTCGTGAGTTCTAATTCGAATGGCTCCAAACTTCTCTTTTTTTTTTTAAATTTTTTTAAGTGACCATGGCTCCCATGCTAACCTAGCCTTAAATGGGTACTAAGTGAAGTCTTGAGAAGCAAAGGTGACCAGCATGATATTGATCACAGTACCCACCAAGTTCTGATTGGTCTGTAGAATCTAGTTTTAGCAATATATGCCTAATACACCTGAAGGCGTGGGAAAATGTAAAAAAAAAAATTTTTGATTGACATTTTTTCGTGCTAATTGCTGTATCAATGCACAAGGCGATTACTTTGAATCATAAACACAGGTTACATCTTCAGCTGTTGATTATTATTATTATTTTTATAGCGTTAGTCTCATTTGTTAATTGTCGGACCTTGTATGTATAGTAAGTTAAAGGACCATTTTCCAAACCTTAAGGCGTATAGGGAATATGGGGCTAGATCTATATTTTACAGAGCAATCAGCACAACATAGATGATGTAGTCAGCATGACACCGGCCGCCTTTACTTCCCGAGACTGCACTCGGTACCCACTCAAAGCTGGGCCGACTTGGGAGCCCAGGTCATGTTTGAAAAGAAACATAGTCTTTCTCTGCCAGGCAGCAAACCCACGACCTTCCGACCTGCAGGCGAACGTCTAGCCGCTCCGCCACGGCGACTCCCATATGACATATTACATAAAAGTCGATCACTGGCTTCGAAAAGACCTTTAGAGCTTGAAAGCTCGTCGTATATTCCAGAGCTGACTGCGTGTCGCTGATGTATCTGATGATAAAGTATCGTTGTCTTGCAGTTGGTCCCCGAGATCAAGCCCCTTGATCAAAACTGGAGGTGGTGCT
>CAJHNH020003701.1:0-10000 GCA_905116865.2 Candidula unifasciata
GTCAACATTTGTGTTTAGTCTGTTTCTTCTCACCCTTTCTGTAATGATTCCTACTTTCATTCTCATTCCCTTCCTGGTGTGCAACTTCAACACAACACGGTCCATGGCATCTTGTTCCCACAAACCCACATCAATACCTGTATCATTCATGTCCCGCTTTCATACATCTTTATATTGAAGTAGAGGTCGGCCTCGACATCATCTACTAATATTTAATTCACAACAGTGGATCATACATCACAGCCTTGCTGTGAACCACAGCACATTCCAGACCCATTGGTGCAATCTCCGATGTGGCGAATTTCTTTTGTGAAGAACAAATTGTTTATCTCCAGATTTTTTCCCGGATAAGAGGAATTTCGGATGAGAAGAACTGTTGTTTTTATCTGCGGTGAGTACTCCTTACCAAGTCCGCACTCCATAAGTTGTCATGAGCCCCTGTGTGCAGCCGAACCAAAAGAAGAAGAAGCTGGGTGGTAAGTGGAGCTTGGGGCCTTAACCAGACTTGTCCATGATTAGTAACATTTTACAGTACAACTTTCTGTGGAAGAATCTAGGCTGTCTTATGCTAACAATATTTAGTGGCCTTTTACGACATGTAAAGCTTACATCGTTAATATTTGTAAGACGGATGTGCACGCTATACCACCCACCATGCAAGAACAAATAGTAGAAGAATCAACCACTGACTTAAGAACAACTAGTTGTGCCATGATTGTATTGAAATGATAGTGGATAACCCCCCCCCCCCACCCACCCCGCCCCCTCAAGTATCCAGAAACAATGATTTGGTTACCCTTTGACCCGGTACTATGGATATCACACCCCTTCAGCCTTGATCCCATGACAGATACCGTAAATATGGGAGAAATGTGGCTTTTTTTGCCTACCCCGGGCCTGAACCCCGACCACAAGGAGTTTGTCACCTCGTCGCCGCGCAGTGAGGTTTAACCAACTAAGCTAGCGATCCTGGCTGGTGGATGGTTTAAGACAGTGGCATGGAGATCAATCATCAATGGAATTAATCCAGAGCACTAAAGACCGAGAACAGGGGAAATGCATGAACGCATACGTCCACCTGGCAAGGCACTTGATGATGATAATAATGTTTGTGTTGGTCAAAAAAAAAAAAAAAAAAAAAATATAATAATCCTACAGACTACAGCCTCTTAAAGTCTCGAGTCAGTCCCTGTGAGTATATTTTCAATGTTCAAGGTATGGACAATGATACAGAAGCCTCGGAAATCTGAGCGGACCGACTCATTGATCCTGATTAACGGTTCCTTGTGGATGCCTACAAGGGCGACGGCAGGTCTAAGAAACGCGGGTCTCTTTCATGAGGGACAACTCCAAGTAGGTTCTAATTATGTGAACACAGAGCGAGTACTGTCAACGAGACTACTGTCTCCGGTCTATTTTCGGTCTAGAGGCGGGTGGTCTAGAGAAATGACGTCTGTTCTTAACACCGGACAGACTCTCAGATACACAACACTGGCAGACAGACGGGAAGGCAGACCAGATAGACAGACATATAGTCAGAGTGGTCGTGGATGGATGGAGCAAATAATTGATGGATGGACAGGTAGACTGATTAATTGTTGAAAGTGTGGGTGGGTGAATAGACACACAGATTGACAGACAAACAGACAGACATACAGAAACAGACAAGCAGACAAGCAGACGGCAGACATAAACCCAACAATTCTGTTGCCATAGTGAGTGTGTGAGCACTTCGAGTCAGGTATCAGCCAGGCAAATTCTCCAGATTCTGGATCTGAACACTTATATCCCGCACACACAGCTCACTTCGTTAGCTTTGCCACAAGATCTTGGAAATAAGGTTATTCACGCACGGTTTTTGAGACACGGAATGCATGTCTGGTCTGGGGTAAGCGGAACTTAGCCGATGAATTATAGGACAACTTTCCTGGCGATAATTTGATTTCTTTACAGAGATAAGAGATTCTGCATTTCTCTGGCGCTGATGCAGCAGGGGAAATAAATAAGCCCCCGCTCCCCCCTCCCGAAACCATGAGTACTAAATAAACACTTTGGCTCGGTACTAAGGACACCGCAACCCTTCGGCCTTGATTCCATGATAGGTACTGTAAATCTGGAAGAAATGTAGCTTTTTTGGCCTACCCCCAGGCCAGCAACCCGGACCACAAAGAGTTCGTCACCTGGTCGCCGCGTATGGGGTTTTAACCAATTGTGCTAGCGAGCCGTGCAAATTAGTTGATAAACGTGGCTACTGTATGAAAGATGCACGGTTTCAGGTATGCGTCGTTTCCCAGTGTCTGATTTGATGCAATAAAGGGGAACCGTTGTCGAAACCTGCGTTGGCTAGCGAAGGAGTTCAATATGTCGGTAGGTACAGCTCAAAAGGTGGTTTGTATGAGAGACTACACAATCGGAAGGTGTATTCTCAGTGGGTACTACGCATGTTGACAACCACTAAAGGTAGGAGTAAATGAGATAATGCTTGAACCATTAGCTGCGTTACAGAGAGGAGGGGGATGCATTTCTCTTCTGCATGAGGACAGGCGACGAATCATTGTGTCACCATTTTGAGCCGTGTAGTGACAGAAAACAAAACAAAAACCAAAAGCCAAAAAAGTCAAGTTACAGATTTTTGCTGGTAAGTTTATTCTGGAGCGCATTTGATGATCTAGAAGGGGGGTTATTTTCTTTTATTTCACCCCATCTGTTGAGAGTTACCGGTAAAATCCAGTATTAAATGGTAGGGGTTATGGTTAGTGTTAGTCAGGGTTCATTTCACATCCTAACATCCCTATATTACTGGAATTTATCGAGAACTCCCCACGAACTCTTGGAATCACTAAGACCGGATAAAATAAAAAATAACCTATAATTCATTTAAAATGAATGCTTTGTTTAATTCTAGCACACATGTTTATATTTCCTTCATGATTTTTTTTTAAATATAGACATTGAAACAGGTTTTAAATTAACACTCTACACATACATGCATTCATACATACACACATAACACACACACACACACACACACACACACACACACACACACACACGCACGCGCGCACACACACACACTTCACACACACACACATACAGACAGACAGACAGACCCACAGACAGACAGACAGACAGACAGACAGACCCACAGACAGACAGACAGACAGACAGACCCACAGACAGACAGACAGACAGACAGACAGACAGACAGACAGACAGACAGACAGACAGACAGACAGACAGACAGACAGACAGACAGACAGACAGACAGACAGACAGACAGACAGACAGACAGACAGACAGACAGACAGACAGACAGACAGACAGACAGACAGACAGACAGACAGACAGACAGACAGACAGACAGACAGACAGACAGACAGACAGACAGACAGACAGACAGACAGACAGACAGACAGACAGGCAGACATGTCTGTCTAATTCATGCCAACATGCATACATACACATACAAACACACAAACATACATACGTAAGTACTTACGGACGTACGTTTGTGCGCTTGTGCTTGGGTTTAGACAGTCAAAAAGATATTTCTTGTAAGCTAAAATTATACTTGAATCCATATTTAAATTTTAGCTTTTAAATTAATTAACTTCGCCAGTCTTCTTTGAACGACCCATTTGTTGTGGTCTGCCTTGATTTTATGTTCAGCTGGACCTTGTGTTTCGTCCAACGTTCGTACACTGTCGCTTCTCTGGCACAGAGCTGTAGATGGGACTTTATGGGACTCCTATCTGCTCGTTCGTTCTAAAGTTTACATTGACCTGAGCCTGACAGTATGACTTTAACTAAACACACACTTTTCCTTCATTGATCTTTAACCACACAGGACTGCAAGTTTTACCGGGCCAGCGTGATCGTTCATAGTCGTCGTCATGATCATCATCATCAACAACATCACCATCATTATGTGCTCCTATCATCAGTGGGAGCCGCCGTGGTGTGACGCTCGCTTGCGGATCTGAAAGTCGTGGGTTTATGTCCCAGAAAAAATTCAAAAAATCGCCATGGCCCACCAGTCGACCTAACTTAAATGAGTACCATATATAGTCCTGGGAAGTAAAGGCGTCTAGCGTGATGATGACCACATCACAAACAAAGTGCAGATTGGCCTTAAAAAAGTGTTAAAATCAATATCACGCCGCCTGCCTTCATTTTTGACGACATTTCCTGTACCCCTTCAAGGCAGAGTCGACTTGGAAGCATCTATCTTGGTAGGCACTAGAACATATCAGCACAGACCCGACAGATACGATTGATATCAATAGCTCCACCCCAGTTTACACTGCTTTGAATTTTTCTAGTAGTACAGATAGACAGACAGCAGGACAGGCAGACACACATCCAGATAGACAGACAGCCGGACAAACAGACACACATCCAGACAGACAGTCGGACAGAGAGACACACATCCAGATAAACAGAGAGACACAGCCAGAGAGACACACATCCAGATAGACAGATAGACACACATCCGGATAGACAAACAGACACACATCCAGATAGACAGACTGACACACAGCCAGACAGACAGACAGAAAGGCAGACATCCATATAGACAGACAGCCGAACAGACTGACACACATACAGATAGACAGATAGACACACAGCCAGACAGAGACACAGCGAGACACAGACAGACAGACAGAGAAATGGACAGAAGGCAGGCAGGCAACATACAGAGATACCGGCAGAGAGACTGACAAACAGACAGACAGACACACATCCAGATAGACAGCCAACCGGACAGACTGACACACATCCAGATAGACAGATAGACACACAGCCAGACAGAGACACAGCGAGACACACACAGCCAGACAGACAGACATGCAGACAGACAGACATATAGACAGACAGACAGATAAATATATAAATACATAAGTATATTAATAAAAAGGTGGGTAGGTGGGTATGTAGTCAGGGATACAGACAAATGGCCGGCGGACGGACAGACAGACAGATCAAGAAATATTCTACATAAACCCTGGTCAAGAAACAACCCAATGCCATGTTAGAAGTAACTCCTCAATCTTAGAGAAATTTCCCTGACATATTTTCCCTAACTGGTTACTTACCGTCTATTTTCCCGAGTAATTCTAGCTTTAGATTAGTTTCCGAGCTGGGATACGCAAATTGTGAAAGGAGAGAAGGGGGTGAATGGTAGCCTGTGGTTTATGGACTATCGATTCGTTCACTGCAGACTTCTCTCCATCTGGCGGGTGTCCATCCTAGGTCTCTGACAGCGATGTTACTGCATTTTGTATTGATGCTCGTCAAAGTGGGAAGTAACGATATTTTAATGGATACTTAAAGTCGTCAAATGAGTGTATTGTTCTTTTCTGCCTTTTTATCTATCATTGTTGTTCTTTTTCTTTCTTTCTTTCTTTCTTTCTTTCTTTCTTTCTTTCTTTCTTTCTTTCTTTCTTTCTTTCTTTCTTTCTTTCTTTCTTTCTTTCTTTCTTTCTTTCTTTCTTTCTTTCTTTCTTTCTTTCTTTCGTTTCTTTCTTTCTTTCTTTTCTTTCTTTCTTTCTTTCTTTCTTTCTTTCTTTCTTTCTTTCTTTCTTTCTTTCTTTCTTTCTTTCTTTTTATTTTCGTCATCTTCTTCTTCTTCTTCTTCTTCTTCTTCTTCTTCTTCTTCTTCTTCTTCTTCTTCTTCTTCTTCTTCTTCTTCTTCTTCTTCTTCTTCTTCTTCTAAACTTTGTCTCTTACAACGAAGATATACCCTTATAATTCTGGCTATATTAGCCGTCTCGACCTCAAACACATCATACTTTTGTAGAGTGTCTCTAATGTTATCTTTCCCTATTGTTTATGGTCTACCTCGTGCTCTACGTCCTTCCCCTCTTTGTGTATGCCTTGCCTGGTATGGCGTCAAAGGCATTCTCTCTGATGTTGTTAATTTCATCTTTTTCTGATTTTTTAATGTCTGGGTTGTTTGTGATATTGATTTTATTATTATTACCATGTTCCTTTTTTCCAGCTTACTTCTTGCTCCATTTACTGTCTCCCTCTACCACCCCTTCTTCAACGGCATCACTATCATCAGCATCATCATCACAGGTGTCTTGACGCAAACATAATAAACACCAATTACTGCTACTATTTCTATAATATTGCTACAAAATCGCCGTCACCAAACTACAACTACTACAATAGTTAACTAATACTACAAACTACTACTACTACTACTGCTGCCGCTACTGCTACTACTGTTACTGATACTACTATTAATACTTCAAACTACTACTACTAGTATCATTGCTACTACTACTATTACTACCATTACCACCAAAACTACTACTACTACTACTACTACTACTACTACTACTACTACTACTACTACTACTACTACTACTACTACTACTACTACTACTACTACTACTACTACTACTACTACTACTACTACTACTACTACTACTACTACTACTACTTCTACTACTACTGCTTTTGCTTCTGCTTCTGCTGCTGCCACTACTATTACTACTGCTACTACTTCTACTGCTGCTGCTGCTGCTGCTGCTGTTGCTGCTGTTGCTGCTGTTGCTGCTACTGCTGCTGCTACTACTGCTGCAACTACTACTAACTACTACTACTAGTATCATTGCTACTACTACTACTACCACCACCACCACCACTACTACTACTACTACTACTACTACTACTACTACTACTACTACTACTACTACTACTACTACTACTACTACTACTACTACTACTACTACTACTTCTACTACAACTGCTTCTGCTTCTGCTGCTGCCACTACTATTACTACTGCTACTACTACTACTACTGCTGCTGCTACTGCTACTACTACTACTACTGCTGCTGCTACTGCTACTACTGCTGCTGCTACTACTACTAATGCTACTGCTGCTGCTACTACTACTACTACTACTACTACTACTACTACTACTACTACTACTACTACTACTAAAGCCAGCATTGACGTCAGACTTCTCACTTACATGAAGCCGTCTAAAATCCAATTATCTCATTAACTACCTCTGGAAATAAAAATAAAAATAATCCTCATATGCAACACTAATTAGACAGCCTTGTGCAGATTACAAAACACAACGCGCACACACACACGCACGCACGCACACACACACACACACACACACACACACGCACACGCACGCACGCACACGCACATACACAGGCACACAGACACGTACAAAAGCTTACAATCCTTTCGTCAAATCACTCACATGTTCAACAGATGTCCTCCTCACTGTTGATTTATTTTTTATCAGGGTCGCTTCACCAGAAAAAACATTGGTTATTGGGAGCCTTCTCATTTCTCATCCATACACATTGTCTAGAGAAAGAGGCTAAGGAGACTCAACTATTGCTTAAGTGCATATTTATAATAGTAATAATAATAATAGATGAAACCTGGCCAAGATGGCGGAAAAAGCTGCGGCTATCACTATGCAGTTTTGATAAATTTTGTTTTAGCGGATTTCCATCAAATTATTGCTCAAACAAGGATGATCCAACGACAGGCTCAGCAAGCCGGTAGGGGATTTGTTTGTTCAAGCACCATTGCTAAAGATTTATGGTGTATTTTGAAGAAAAAGGGCGATTACACCAGCGCTTCAAACCGCCACACAAAAGACAAGAGTCATGAAAGAAACACCATCCAAGATAGACAGATCCGGCACGACAGTTTTTAAGATGGCTACATGGAACATTTGTGGTATGGGGGATAAAGTGGCTGAATTGGTTGAATTTATGATTAAGAGTAAAATCAAAGTTTTGGGAATTGCTGATATCAGAAGAAAAGCTCAAGGCGTCCAGAAAATTCATAAGAACTTTGTTCTGATTTGGAAAGGGACTCAACCACAAGAAACTAACAAACATGGAGTGGGTTTTATCATTGCTCCAGAAACAGCAAAATATTTACTAGATTCAGAATTCGTGTCAGAGAGAATCATAAGTATCAGACTGGCTGCAGGTAAAAGAAGAGTATCGTATATTCAAGTATATGCTCCTTGTAACGACACTTACACTGAAGAAGAAAGAACGGAATTTGTTGACCAACTTAGTGAAACCATCAGTAAAGTTACAGACACTGATGGCTTGTATGTGATGGGAGATTTCAACGGACATGTGGGACCATTTAGTGACAAAGAAAATAAATGTAACAACAATGGAGAACAATTACTCAATATTTGTGCAGAGCATGAACTAATTATCAGCAACACGCTATACCAACATAAGAGAAGCAAGATATTGACCTGGTATAAATGGAATAATATTAACCAAGTATCACAGATAGATTTTATTCTCACACAAAAAAAAAAAAGCGACAGATGGAGAATAAAGAACTCCAGGGCCATCCCAAATGCAATAATAGACTCTGACCATAGACCTGTAGTACTTTGGCTCTATAAACCAACAAGAATTTGCATTGATAAAACACCACAGCTAATGGATCAGATAGCCATAGAGAAACTAAAAGACAAAGATGTGGCAATTCAAGTTGAGGAAACAGTTAAAAACACCTTCAGTACTCTAGAGAGAGGAAATGACATAGAAGAAGAGTGGCACATTTTTAAAACCTGCATCTTGAATGTAATGACAGAAAAGTGCGGACTCCGAAAGCCAAGAAGGCACATGAAACAAACAGCATGGTGGAATGAAGAAGTTAAAATTTATATCAAAGAAAAGAAGAAATATTTTCATCAGTGGAAAAAGTCCAAATTAGATGAGGACTACATCAAATATAGAAAAGCAAGAGCAAAGAGCAAGAGGAAAGTAAATTCGGCGAAATCAGAATCATAGGCAAACTACGGAGAACAATTAGCAAGGCTATGCACTGATTCACCAAGTCAGTTCTACCGAAGCATCAAGGCTATGAGACTGAGAGAAGAGAAAGTTAACCCATCAAAGATCATAAACAGCAAGGCTAAAAAACCACTCACCAAATACCAAGATGTTAAAAGAAGATGGCAAGAATATTTTTCTGAATTACTGAATAGTGGACCACAAGAACCAGTGTCTAATAAAATAAAACTTGGACAAGAACAAGAACCTAATATATTAGAATCTGAAGTTGAAACGATCCTAGAGCAAAGCAAAAGAAACAAAGCGGCCGGAACAGATGGTATTACAACTAACATAATACTTGCATGTAAGGCAACAGCAGTAAAATGGCTGACAAGAATATTCAATATGGCCTGGGAGGAAATGAAAGTTCCCGTTGACTGGCAGAGAGCAATTATAGTTCCCATATGGAAGAAGAAAGGTGATAAACGAGATTGTGAAACATACAGAGGTATCTCTTTATAAAGCCATGTAGGAAAGATGTTTGCAAAAATATTAGAACGAAGAGCGAGGGTGATATTAGAACCTCAATTAAGTAACAACCAGTTTGGATTTAGAAAAGGAAAGAGCTGCACTGATGCAATATTTACTCTTCGGTAAATTTGTGAACAGACAATCGAATATAATAAACACCAGAATCTTATATTCATTGATCAAGAGAAGGCTTTTGACAGGGTTAACAGAAATAAACTATGGAACATTCTTGAAGAATATGGTGTACCGGGTCAATTATTGGGAAACATAATGTCTCTCTATCAAAATAGCAAGAGCGCTGTAAGAACAACGGAAGGTAGACAGACTGGTTCCCCATTACATCAGGAGTATGACAAGGATGTGTCCTATCACCCCTACTCTTCATCACATATATGGATACAATTGCACAGGAGTCAAACCAAAACACAGATATTATAAATGAACTACTCTTTGCAGATGACCAATGTTTGTTACAAGAAGAAGAACAAAAACTACAACAACATGTTGATTCATTGCTCACTAACTGTACAAAATTTGACATGAAAATAAAAACCTCAAAAACTGAAGTAATGACCATAGGAAAGAAACACAGTAATGTAAACATAAAGATCAATGACATACAATTAGAACAAGTTCAAGAATTCAAGTACTTAGGATGCATATTTACAGAAG